>PVIY010016091.1:0-12666 GCA_004026745.1 Myrmecophaga tridactyla | reverse complement strand
TCTGAGCATTTATTTAAAGTTCTTAAAAATAAAATGCTGATTAAGGAAAGTTGCAGCTCTGTAGCAAACCTATACTTGTATACATCTAAATATATGAAATTGATATTGCAAATGCACTTCTATAGCACAGGTACTAATTAAATATGAGCCAAGACTTCAGCAAAATTGCTCAATGTGGTGGTTTGAAGAAGTATGTCCCCAGAAAAACATGTTCTTACTTTATTCCTGTGGGTGTGAAACAATTGTATTAGGACCTTTTGATGAGGCTACTTCAGTTAAGGTATGACCCAACTCAATCAGGATGGGTCTTAATCCTATTACTGGAGTCCTTATAAGCAGAATGAAATTCAGACACAGAGAAAAAGCCAGAGAAGCAGCAGCCGGAAGCTGAAATCAGCAGAACTAGGAAGAGATGGGAAAGATCAGAAGACTCCTCCAAGTGCCTTGTCATGTGACAATCTCAGGAGCCAAGGATAACTTGCAGCTAGCCTCAGAATGCTGGTCTTTGGGAAGAAAGTATCACCTTGATTTGGACTTTCTTTTAGCCTCAAAACTCTAACAAATTCCCATTGTTTAATCTAACCCATTTCATGGTATTTGTCTGAGCAGCCTAGGTAACTAAAATACTCAATAAGCAGTTTTGTCACAGACTAATAGTTATGAAAGAAGTGAATTTGTACATGGCTTAATATGTAAGTTCTTCATATTCTTTCATTGTGGCATTCATTTTTAATTAGACCAAGAAATGTGAGTTCTTACATGATTTCAATGAATTGGCTTTAAAACAAGTATTTATTTCTACACTGTCTTTGAGTCCCTAAATGAAGATTATCCTGAGACTAAAAGATGAGTTGTTGAATATCTTCTATTATTTATAAGTATTTATCTGCGTGACTCAGGATTGTTAAAATATTAACAAGTAAAACAAAATGCAAAAATAATCCATGTACAAATGAGTTAAGATAGCCACTACAATCCACACACACATTGTTTTAGTTTGCTAAAGCTGTCAGAATGTAAAATAGCTGCCAGAATGTAAAATAGCTGAAATGGATTAGCTTTTATGAAGGGGATTTATTAAGTTACAAGTTTACAGTTCTAAGGCCTTAAAAATGTCCAAATTGAGGCATCCAGAGATAGATACCTTGACTCTGAAGAAAGGCTGATGTCTGTCACATGGGAAGGCATGTGGTTGGCATCTGCTGGTTCTTGTTCCCTGTTCCACTGCTTCCGGCTTCTGATTCCAGTCGCTTCTCTCTTAAGCGTCTGTGGGTCCTGATTTAGCTGCTCCGGGGCTAAACTCTGGGTTTCATCTCTTAGCTTAGCATCTCCCAGGACTGCAGATTTCTTCTCTTCAGGTTCTGGCTAGTTCTATGAGTCCTTGCTTAGCACTCGGGCTACATCTATCAGCACTCCAAGCATCTCCAAGTGTATGCCTCTCAAGCTTTCTCCAAAATGTTTCCCTGTGCCGGCTCTTTTAAGGGCTCCAGTAAACTCATCAAGACCCACCTTAAATGGGCAGGGAGCCATACCTCCATGGAAACAATCTAATCAAAGGTTCCACCCTAAACAATAGGTCTGCCCCTACAAGTGTGGATTAGGATTGAAAGAACTTGGTTTTTCTGGGGTTCATAACAGTTTCAAATCAGTTAATATTTCATTTTTTTTGTTTTCAGTCTAACAGTGTCTTTTATTGTTGAAAAGTTGATATTATGTCATTTTTATCTGTTCTACATACTGGGCTCAGCATAATACCTTTGAAAAAACCATCATGCTGTTAAAAAGTTTTACAATCCTTGGTCTATGGCAATTGCCCCTCTGGACTATGAAATATTCAAAACTTCCTTTCTAAGTTGGTTTTCTGAGAAGATCAGTAAAACTGACAGCATCTTTACTGAAGTGACAAAGAAAAAAAGAGAAGATGCAAATAAATAAAATCAGAAATGATGGGAGTAGGATGAGGGTAGGGGACATTACTGGTGAGTCCACAGAAATAAAAAAGATGAAGAGGATACTATGAACATCAGTATGCCAACCAATAACGCAATTTAGAGAAATGGATAATTTCCTAGACACACACAAACAACCTACATTGTCTCTAGAAGAGAAGACCTGAACAAACCAATCATAGGCAGAGATCAAATTAGTTATCAAAAACCTCCCAACAGAGAAAGCCCAGGACCAGATGACTTCATAGGCAAATTCCACCAAAGATTCTAGGAAAAACGAACACCAATCCTGCTCAAACTCTTACAAAAAACTGAAGAGGCTGGAACATGACCCAACTCATTCTAAGAATCTAACATCACCCTAGTACTTTCAAAGCCAGATAGATACTACAAGAAAATTACAGACCAATCTCTCTAATGAATATAAATGTAAACATCCTCAACAAAACAGAAGCAAATAGAATCCAACAGAATATTAAAAGAATTATACACCATGATCAAGGAGATTTTACTCCAGATATGCAAAGGTGTTCAACACAAGAAAATCAATTAATGAAATACTCCATATCAGTAAATTGAAGGGGAAAAACCCACATGATCGTATCGATTGATGTAGAAAAAGCATTTAACAAAACCTACTATCAATAAAAACACTGAATGACAGGAATAGAAGGAAACATCCTCAGTATGATAAAGGGCATATATGAAAAACCCACCACTAATATCACACTCAAAGGTGAAAGACTGAAAGATTTCCTTCTAAGATTGGGAAGAAGACAAGAATGCCCACTGTTGCCACTCGTATATAACATTGTGTTAAAAGTTCTGGCTAGGGCAATTAGACAAGAAAAAGAAATAAAAAACATTCAAACTGGAAAGAAGTAAACTTACTATTTGCAGATGACAAAATCCTATATTTAGAAAGTCCTGAAAAACCTACAGAAGTTACTAGAACTAATAAATGAGTTCAGCAAACTGGTGGTATATAAGATCAACATGCAAAAATCAGTTGTGTTTCTATGCACTAGTGACGAGCAATATCAGGAGGAAATCAAGAAAAAAAAAATTCCATTTACAATAACAACTAAAAGAATCAAATATCTAAAAATATACTTAACCAAGGACATAAAAACTTGTATTTAAAAGAAATCAAAGAAGACCGAAACAAAGACATTTCTTCTTCATGGATTGGAAGGCTAAATGTTAAGATGTCAATTCTGCCCAAACTGATCTATAGACTCAATGCAATAACAATAAAAAATCCAATGGCTTACTGTGAAGAAATGGAAAAGCCAATTATTAAATTTATTTGGAAGGATAAGGGGACCCAGAAAGCTAAAAACATCTTGAAAAAGAAGAATGAAGTGGGAAGACTCTTCCTGACTGTGCTGGTTTGAAACTGTTATGTACCCCAGAAAAATCATGCTCTTTTTTGATCCAATCATGTGGGGACAGACCTACTGTTTAGGGTGGCACCTTCTGATTAGATTGTTTCTATGGAGATGTGATGTCATTTGTTCAAGGTAGGTCTTAATCCATTTACTGGAGTCCTTTAAGATAGCTCACTTGTGGCAGAGAGGAGTCAGACAGAAATACCACAGGTGCTAAGCCAGGACCTGGAGAGACCCAAGGGAAGCTAAGAGATGAAATCCAGAGTTTGCCCTGGAGAAGCTAAATGCGGGCTCACAGATGCTTGGAGAGAAAGCTGCTAGAAGCAACAAAGCAGGAGCAAGGACCTCAGACACCATCCACATGACTTTCCAGCTGACAGAGGTGTCCTGGCTGCCATTCCTCTGAGAAGGTATCCTCTTGTTGGTACCTCAATTTGGACATTTTCACAGTCTTAGAATTGTAGCTTGTAATTCAATAAATCCCCTTTATAAAAGCCAACCCATTTCTGGTATATTGTATTTTGGTAGCTTCAGCAAACCAAAACACTGACTTTAAAGCATGTGATAAAGCCACAGTGGTCAAAACAGCATGGTATTAGCATAAAGATAGACATATTGATAAATGAAATCAAATTGGGAGTTGTGAAATAGACCCTCAGATCTAAGGCCAACTGATTTATTTTTTAAGTGCAATTTTACTGAGATATAGTCACGCAACAAATAATCATCCAAAGTATATAATCAATGGTTCACAGTCTAGTTGATTTTTGACAGGGCCCCCAATTCAATTGTTTTTTTTAAAAGGATTCCTAATACATTCAACTGGGACAGAATAGTCAATTCATTAAATGGTGTTGAAAGAACTGGCTATCCATACCCAAAAGAATAAAAGAGGACCCCTATGTCAACCTCTACTAGAAAAATTAACTAAAAATGGATCATATACGTAAATAAAAGAGACAGTACCATAAAACTCCTAGAAGAAAATATAAGGAAGCATCTTCAAGATCTTGTTGTAGGCAGTAGTGTTTCTGAAACTTGTAAAACAAAGCATTAGGAATAACAACAAAAAATAAATATAACCTCTTCAAAACTGAGTATTTTTGCATATCAGAGGTCTTTGTCAAAAAAGTAAAAAGGTAACCTACTCAATGGGAGACAATATTTGGAAAACACCTATTCAATAAGGGTTTAATATCAAGAACACATAGAGAAACCCTATAACTCAACAATAAAAAGATAAAAACCCAATTAAAAACAGGCCAAAGACATAAATAAATATTTTCCAAAGAACAAGAGGGAACTTCTGGAAAGATGGCAGAATAGGATGTACTGACTGCACCCAAGCTCCGCAGAATGACAAGAAAAGGGCCAAAATAAAATAAAATAAATAACTAGGGCTGCAGTTGAAGCAGAGAGACTGGGATGGAGAGAGAGGGGTGAGTGTCCTCAACCATGAGCCCACTGGAGGCAGGCAGTATGCAGTGAAGGGCTTGGGTCCTGAGGGAGGAGCATGCTCCTGTGCTCTGGCAAGCCCTTGCAGCAGTTTTGGGAGGTCTTCCCTTGTGGCCCCATGGTTGGGAGCTCCTGTGGGGAGACCAGAGGGTGGCAGACTTGCTTCCCCTGTGCACAGTGCCCCTGGTTTCGGCAGAGACTGGGGGTCCCCACACTCCAGGGAAGAGAGAGATAGAGATGCAGAGTCAAGCTGACCTGATAGCCAGATGATGTAGGAGGCTCATGGGGTCCTGGTCCTGCTCCTGTAACCCATGGAGGCCCAGGGCTCTCAGAACCGTGCACCTCCATCTTCCCGCCCCCTCAATTCCCTGTGCATGGGCTGGGAGTTGAACCCAGGTCTTCTGCATGACAGATGAACTTTCTACCACTGAACCATATGTATACCCATTTCTGCCTAGTTTTTAACAGACCCTGAGTAGTTTTTTTTCTTTTGGTGTATGGGCTGGGAGTTGACCCCAGGTTTCCCGCATGACAGGTAGGTGTTATGCAGCTGAACCACCAGTCCATCTTTTCTGCCTAGCTTTTAACAGACCCCCAAGTAGAACTGCACTTCCTACGTGAGATCTGGGCCTTGGTTTGGTGGGGAATTACTGACAAATGAAGTGCAAAAGGGGACCTTAAATGCAAACCCAAGTAAATACAAAACTTTAGATGAGTTAAGTAAACAAACTTGCAAAATAACCTTATTAAGATAATCAAATGTCCCAGATGCAACAGAAAATCACAAAGCATGTGAAGATCCACACAGAAATGGCCCAGCTAACTAAATGATCAAATCAAAACACCAGCAGGGTCAAAAAATATGAAACTACTAAACGATATTTATAAAGAAATAAAGGATATTAAGATGACATTAGAAAATAATAGAAATATGAAAGAGTAAACAGAAAAACAGCAGATCTCAGAGAGATGAAAGATACTGTAGACCAAATTATAAATAGACCAGAGACACATTCAAACAACGAGAGGAGATACAAATGACAAAAAAGCATATGAAAAGATGCTCAATAACATTAGTTATTAGGGAAATGCAAATCAAATGAGATATTATTTTACACCTATTAGAATGGCCACAATTAAACAAATAGAAAACTATAAATGTTGGAGAGGAGGTAGAAAAATTGGAATACTTATTCATGGCTGGTGGGAATGTAAAATGGTAGATAGTTTGTAGTTCTACCTATCTACTAAATATAGAACTGCTATATTGACCTGCTACCAGGTATACTCAGAAAGACTAAAAGTAGACCCCAAGAGACATGTGTACACTGATGTTCAGAGTGGTATTACTCACAATTAGTGGTTATTATTCACAATTGACAGAAGATGGAAACAACTGAAGTGTCCATCAACTGATGAAGGGATAAACAAAATGTGGTATAAGTATATACAATGGAATATTATTAAGCAGTAAGAAGGAATGAAGTATGAAATACGATAACATGGATAAACCTTGAGGACATTATATTAAGTGAAATAAGTCAGTCACAAAAGAACAAATATCGTATGATCTCACTAATATGAACTAACTATAATAAGTAAACTGAGTTAAACTAACTATAATAAGTAAACTATAATAGGTAAAAAAGAGTTAAAATTTAAAACACAGGTATACCAGGAGATAAATGAGGGTACAGAATTAGGAGTACTTGCTTAATAATTTGTGCAGAGTCTTTAATCAGATTGAATGTAAATGTTTGGAAATGGACAGAGTTAACAGTAGCACATTATGGACGAATGTAATTAATAGCAATAAATTATGTGTGTGAATGTGGTTGACATAGGAAGTTTAGCGTCATGTATGTTACTAGAAGGAAAGCTAGAGGATAAAACAAGGGACTGTATAACACAGTGAACCCTGTTATGGTCGATGACTGATTAATAGTATAAATATAAGAAGGTTCTTTCATGAACTAGAACAAATGTATGTCACTATTACAAGGAGTTAATAATAGAGTGGTATGTTGAGGAAAATTGCACTGAATACAACTATGGATATGGATCATAGTTTACAATATTATTTTAATTTTCTTTCAACAAATGTATCACACCAATACCAAGGGTCAAAAAGGGGGGCAGTAACAGTGTGGATTATTTATTTCTGGAGTAATGAAAATGTTTTAAAATTGACTGTGGTGATGAATGCACAACTCTATGATTATACTGAGCTACCGATTGTATAGTTTATATGGATTGTATGTTGTGTGAATATATCTCAATAAAACTGCTTTATATAAAACAAAACAACAACAGAACTCCCAACAAAGAACAGCACAGGACCAGACGAATTCAGTGGTGAATTTTATCAAACAACCCAAAAAGAATTAACACTAGTCCTGCTCAAACTCTTCCAAAGAACTGAAGAGGAAGGAACACTCTGAGCCCAACATCACCCTCAAAGCAAAGCTACACAGAGATACCAAAAGCAAGAATATCACAGAGCAATATTCACTATGAACACAGATGCAAAAATCGTCAATACTAGTAATCTAAATCCTACAGCATATGAGAAGAAATATATTTTATTCTATTGTTCTTCACAGTAACTGCGACTTTTACAAATTGAAGGTTTTTGACAACCTTGCATTGAGTAAGTCTACAGGCACCATTTTTCCAACAGCATGAGCACACTCTGCATCTCTTTGTACATTTCGCTAATACAATACTTCAAACTTTTTCATTATTATTATATGTTATCGTGATCTGTGAGTTCTGATGGTACTATTGTAATTATTTTACAGTTACACAAACTGCTTTCATGTAAGATGGTGAACTTCCTCAACAGTTGTGTGTGTTCTGACTACTCCACTGACCAGCCATTCCCTGTCACTCTATCTCCTTGGGTCTCATTGCTGGAGATCCATCAATACTGGAACTAGGACAATTAACAACCCTATGAGGCCCTCTAAGTGTTCAAATTAAAAAATGGGTTGCATATCTCTCACTTTAAATCAAAGGCTAGAAATGTTTAAGCTTACTAAGAAAGACATGTCAGCTGAGAAAGGCCAAAAGATATGCCTCCTGCATCAGTTAACCAAGTTACAAATGTAAATGAATAGGTCTTGCAGGAAATTAAAAATGCTAACTCCAGTGAACACACGAATGATAAGAAAGCAAAACAGTCTTATTGCTGACAAGCTTTAGTGGTCTGGAGAGGAGATCAAACCAGTCACAACATTCCCTTAAGCCAAGGCCTAATCCAGAGCAATGCCTTTAACATTCTTTAATTCTACGAAAGTTGAGAGAGGTGAAGAAGCTGCAAAAGAAAAGTTAGAGGCTAGAAGAAGTTGATTCCTGAGATTTTAAAGAACGAAGCCATCTCTATAACATCAAAGTATAAGGTGAGGAAGTAAGTGCTGATGTAGAAACTGCATCAAGTTATCCAGAAGATCTAGCTAAGATAACTGATGAAGACAGCTACACTAAACAGATTTTCAATTCAGATGAAATAACTTTCTATTGGAAGAAAATGCCACTTAGGACTTTTACCATTCTGAAAATCCTAGGGCCCTTAAGAATTACACTAAATCTATTCTACATGTGACCTATAAACTGAATAAAGCTTGGATTACAGCACTTCTGTTTACAACATGGTTTTTCAATATATGAAGCCCACTGTTATCTATTCCTCAAAAAAAAAAAAAAAGACTCCTTTTGAAATATTACTGCTCACAGACAGGTACCTGGTCACCCAAGAGCTCTGATGGAGATGTGCAATGAGATAAATGTTGGTTGCATACCTGCCAACACAACACGCATTCTGAAGCCCATGGGCCAAGGAATCATTTTGACTTTCAAGTCTTATTATGTGTTGTAGTTTGCTAGCTGCTGGAATGCAACATACTAGAGACAGATTGGCTTTCAATAAAGGGGAATTTATTTTGTTAGTTCTTCAGAGGAAAGGCAGCTAACTTCCAACTGAGGTTCTTTCTTACATGGGAAGGCACAGGGTGATCTCTGCTGGCTTTCTCTCCAGGCCTCTGGATTCCAACAACTTTCCCCAGGGTGATTCCTTTCTGCATCTCCAAAGGCCTGGGCTGAGCTGCGAGTGCTGAGATGAGGTATGCTGAGCTGCTTTGGCTGTGCTATGTTGAGCTCTCTCATTTAAGCACCAGCCAGTTAAATCAAATATCATTCATTGCAGCAGACACGCCTCCTAACTGACTGCAGATGTAATCAGCAACAGATGAGGTTCACATGGCATCGGCTCATATCCACAGCAATAGAACTAGGCACCTTCACCTAGTCAAGATGACACCTGAATCTAACTACTACATTATGTAAGGATTATATTTCTTAAGAGTACAACTGCCACAGACAGTGATTCCTCTGATGGATCTGGGCTAAGAAAACTGAAAACCTACTGGAAAGGATTCATCATTCTACATACCATTAAGAACATTTGTGATTTATGGGAGGAAGTCAAAATATTAAAATTAACAGGAGTCTGGAAGAAGTTGATTCTAACCCTCATGACTTCCAGAGTTTCAAGATTTCAGTGGAGGAAGTAACTGTAGATATGGTAGAAATAGCAAGAGAACTAGAATTAAAAGTGGAGCCTGAAGGTACAACTGAATTGGTACAAACTCACGATAAAACTTGAACAGATGAATTGTTTATTATGGATGAGGAAAGAAAGTGGTTTCTTGAAATGAAATCTACTCCTACTGAAAATGCTGTGAACATTGTTGAAATAACAACAAAGGATTTTAAATATTAAAGAAACTTAGTTGATAAAGTGGCATCAGGGTTTGAGAGGACTGGCTCCAATTTTAACAGAAATTCTACTGTGGGTAAAATGCTATCAAACAACATCGCATGCTATAGAAAAATCTTTCATGAAAGGAAGAGAAGAGTGAATCAATACAGCAAATCTTCATTGTTGCCTGAGGAAAGTGCCACATCCACCCCAACCCTCAGCAGCCATCAACATCTAGGCAAACCCCTCTACTAGCAAAGAGTTATGAGTAGCTGAGGGCTCACATGATAACTAGCATTTTTAGCAATAAATAATTTTTTACAATTAAAGTATATACATTCTTTTTCAGACTAATGCTACTGCACACTAAAATGAGTACAGTATGGTGTGTAACTTTATATTCACTGGGAAACAAAAAAATTTGTGTGACTTCCTTTATAGCAGTATTTGCTTTACTGCAGTGGTCTGGTACTGAACTCTCAATATCCCTGAGGTTTGCCTGTTTACAAATGATCAAGTGGGATTTATCCCACAATATGTAAGGATGGTTCAATGGAAGAAAATCAACCAGTGGAATAGAAGACAGTAATAGAACAAAAGAAAAAATAACACATGGTAATCTCCATCAACCTGGAAAAAGACATGCAACACTCCTTCTTGATAAAAACACTTAGAAAAGTAGGAATAGATGGAAACTTCAACATGATAAAGAACATATATAAACATTATACACAATGCTTAAATTCTCAAATCCTTCTAAGATCAGGATCAAGACAAGGATGGACACTGTCACCACTAGTGTTCAATGTTTTACTGGAAATTATAGCCAGAGCATCTAGGCAAGAAAAAGAAATACAAAACATCCAAACTGGGAAGGAAGAAGTAACACTTCTTCACTATTTGCAGAAGACATGATCCTATATACAGAAAATCCTGAAAAGTCTACACAAACCTATTAGAATTAACAAATGAATTAAGCAAAATGGTGGGGTACAAGATCAATCAGCAAAAATCAGTACTGTTTCTATATACTGATAATGAACACTGAAGAGGAAACCAAGAAAAATATTTCATTTACAATAGCAACTAAACAATCAAATATCTAGGAATAAATTTAACCAAGAAAGTAAAGGGACTTGTACATGGAAAACTACAAAACCTTGTTGAAAGAAATCAAAGGAGACCTAAATAAATAGAAGGACAGTCCATGTCCATGGATTGGAAGACTAAGTACTGCTAAGATTTCAATTTTAGGGTGGGCCACGGTGGCTCAGCAGGCAGAGTTCTCGCCTGTCATGCCAGAGACCCGGGTTCAATTCCTCGTGCCTGCCCTTGTGAAAAAAAAAAAAATTTCAATTTTATCAAAAGAGATTTACAGATTCAATGCAACTGCAATAAAAATTCTAACAGCCATCTTTGCAGAAATGGAAAAGCCAAGCATCAAATTTACATGTGGAAATTAAACAGTATACTCTTACACAACCCTGGGTCAAAAAGAAATCATAAGAGAAATTAGGAAATATCTTGAGATGAAAACAAAACCTACCAAAACTAAATTACTAAAAAGCATAACAAAACAAAACAATTAAAAATCATTAGAAAACAAAACAAAAAACTCATAAGATGCAGCTCTAAATGCCTACATTAAAAAAAGAAGAAGACAGATTACAAGTGACTAACCTTCATATCTAAATAAACTAGAAGACCAAACTTAAACTAAGGTTATTAGAAGGAAGGAAACAGTAAAGATTGGAGCACAGATAAATGAAATAGAGAATCAACAAAACCAAAAGTTCATATTCGCAACCTGATGTTCATAGTAGCATTATTCACAACTGCCAAAGACGGAAGTCATTCAAGTGTCCATCAACAGATGGATGGGTATACACAATGGCGTATAAATCAATGGAATCTCATTCAGCCACAAAAAGGAATGAAGTTCTGGTACATGTGACAACATGGATGAAACTTGAAGACATCATGTTGAGTGAAATAAGACAGATGCAAAAAGACAAATATTGCAGGATTTCACTGATAATAAGCAAATCATACAGTAAAAAAAAGTAGATTACATGTTACCAGGGGCCAGTGAAGGGATAGGGTATGAGTTAATGCTTAATTGGTATAAAGTCTTTGTTTTGGAGGATGGAAAAGTTTTGGTAATAGATGGTAGTGATGGTAGCAGAATAATTTGAAGTTAACACCAATGAATCATATATTTGAACATGATCAAAAGGGAAATTTTACATTGGATTTATGCTACTATAATAAAAATTTAAAAAAAAACAGGACTGCATAATACAGTGAACTCTAATGTAAACCAGGAAGTACAGTTAACAGTATAACTATAATATATTCTTTATTAATATGGAGTGTTAATAGGGAAAACTGTGGGGGGGATCTGGAAACAGTATTTTCTGCATTATTTTTCGGTAAATATACAACTTCTCTAAAAAAAGTTTTTTAAAATCAAAGTGATCACCTTAGGAGGAAAAAAATTGTATCTTCAGAGCAGTATGTTACAATTTTATTTTAAAAGAAATTTTTAGTTTATTTAATCTTGCATACATTTAAGTACATATTTGAATCATGAAGTTCACATTTGATAGGCCCAAGAAAAATCTACTATTAAAAACCTGAGTGGATTCAGGCTGAAGGCCACTATTTTAAAATTCAGGAAATTTGCTCACACTGCCTTGGACCTAAAGTGTAACAGTGACTAAAAGACTATAAGAGCTGAATCAACATTTTAAAGGCTGGAACCACAAAACAAATTAAACTATAAGGGAACAGTATGTCACAGTCTTAGTATAAATATAATGGGATAAAAGGACTTAAATTTAATGATACATTACCTCTGTGAAGTTTGATTGGACAGGAAAAGTCAGAATCAAAGGGATCATCGTCTCCAGATGCCAGTTTCAGAGCAAGCTCCAACTCAACACATTCAAACACATACAGAGAAGGAATGAGGTCAGTCCTGGAATCCCAGGACTTTTCTGACTGTAAAAAAAGCATTGTACTTTTGGTCATCCATGTTCATTTGAAAATGTACACAATTAAAAACAGAAGCAAAAGAAGATGGGTCAAATTTCTCTAATAACTAAACATA
>PVIY010016090.1:0-52417 GCA_004026745.1 Myrmecophaga tridactyla | reverse complement strand
AAAAAAAAAAAAAAAGATATAAGAATAAACTGAAAAATAAAACAGTGTATCAATCAATATATCAATAATCACAATTATAATTTGCCAGTTAGAAATAGATTTTTTTTAGATTTTAAAAAATACAGCTGTATATAGTTTATAAAAGACACTCCTATGCACAAAGGTATGGAAGATCGAAATTGAAGGGTTTAAAATTATTTACCAGGCAAATACTTGCCAAAGAACACTGGCAAGGTAAAGTAATATCAATAAAAATAGAAAACAAAACAAAAATCTATATTAGGGTATAGAGAGGATCATTACATAATAATACAAAGTTCAATTCACTTAGAAAGTATTACTTGCATAAATCTAACAAAATAGCCTCAAAATATATAAAGAAAAATTTCATAGAAGTATAAGGTCAAACTGACAATTCCATCCACTTCGTGGGAATTCCAACATACCTTTCAATTATTGATAGTTTGAACAGACAAAAAACTCAATATTAATATGAGAGAATGTTTAGCCAGCTTCATATAGTAGAAATACGTAGTACAGTACACCCTAAAACTATAGAAGATACGTCCCCCTCAAGCACATTTATAGTACTTACAAAAATTGATTACTTGTATATTAGGACATAAAGCAACTCTTAACTATCCCAGCAGGTGAACTAAAAAAGAAAAAGAAAATAAATAAACCGAGATTGGAAAGGAAAAAACAACATCAAAAGAATCTGAGCTGTTGAAAATAATATATATATTATTATATAATGTGCATATAATAAGACGCATATAGAAGGTTACCAAAATATTAGATTAATATACAGTATCAATTGCATTTCTATAGAGTGGCAACAAAGACTCAGGAAATAAAATACTTTAAATGTCATTTATAATAGCAACAAAATATAATACGCTAGTGGAAAATATGTGCAAGACTTGAATTAATAATATTTTTAACTTTACTCAAAGAATTTAACCAGGACCTACCTTAACAGAGAGATATATTCTATATCTAGATATAACTAATATTATAAAGGTATCAAATACTTCCAAATTGGTCTACAGCTTCAGTGCTCTTCCAATCAAAATTAGAACCGGGTTTTATGTGGAACTTTTAAATCAGATTCTAATATATACATAGAAGAGAAAAAGGGCAAGATTAGCTATGATATGTGTGAGGAAGAAGAAAAAAGAAGGATGACTTGTTCTACTAATTGTTAAGATTTATGACAGCTCTATTGTAATCTAAAAAGTCTCGTGTCAGTCCATGAGTAGAAAGATTGGCCAACAAGACAGAATGGTCCAGAAACAGACTCGAGCAGAGGACAAAATATGATAAAAACTGAGGTGGCTTGATGGATCACGGGGAAGGAGAAATTCAAGAAGTAGAGCTAGAAGAAAATGTCTATCCATATGAAAAATTAAATTGGTCTTTTTCTTTCACCATAGTAAAACAATTGCAAATGGCCTAACAACATCTTTGTGAAATATAAAACTATGAAAATTTGCAAAGAAAGCATGAGCGGTCTCCCTAAAGCTAAGGCAAAGAAGATCTCTTTAAATAATGAACAAAATATCATTAACCAAAAAAGAAAATATTGATGAATATGATATAAATAAGTTAACTTCTGTGTCTGGAAAGACAACATCAAGAAAATGAGAAGATAAGGAACACGTCCAGGCAAGATATTGGCAGCATATAAAATTATCAAGAATTATTATCTCAACTTCAACTATAAAAGAAGATGCATAAGTCAACAATACAAAGATAATTATTCTATAGAAAACTGCATAGAAGAAATGAATAGGAATTTCACAGTAGAAGAAATATTACATCTAGTAAAAATTATGAAAAGAAGCTCAATCTCATTAGTAATAAAGGGAAGCAAATTGAGATACAGTGAGATGGCTCCCAGTTCATACCCAACTAACTGGCAGAAACTAAATCTGCAACACCAATTATTGGAGAAGATAATAATTGAAATTAAATAATGAAAATTCTTACTCACTGTTAGTGCAATATTAATAGTTGCATATACTTTAGAAAATAATTTTGTTTATTATGTTAACTTTCATTTATCAAACAATGCGGCATCGACTCCTACATATATGCCCTAGAGAAAATCTTGACTATATACATGTAGACATGTATATGCATTTTCATAACAGCACTATTCATAATAGCAAAAAAGAGAATGGATAAAGTCAATTTTGGTATAGTCACACAAAGGAATAGTATACAACAATTAAAATTATTAAATTACTATAAAAAAAACAAACAAAAAACAAACATGGATTAATCTTACACACATAAAGTTCAATGTAAAAAGCAAGTCCCATAACATTACAAAAGGTATTATACTATTTTCTCTTGAAGCGCAAATGCAAGCAACTCTAAAAATAATACACTGTCAGGAATACACACATGTATGATAAAACTACTTTAAAATTATGAGAATGATGGAAAAACCCAACAATGAAGATAGTTAGCTCTGAAGCGGGGAAGGCAGGGGATTGTGCAGAGGGGAGGAAAGGACACACCAGCTGTGTTCATTATTCCTATGAATAGCACATTCATATCTGCTCTTCTCTCTGCTCTGAGAAGGTAGACTTCCAGTGATTGTGTCATCTCATCATTGCTCTCTGCCTTTTAGCTGGGTAACAGCCAATTGGAGGCACTGGCAGGGAGATGGAAGGTAGGAGAGAGAGATCTGTTATTTATTCCCCTTTTCCCAAACCCTGCAGCCTCCTGCCTTGCCATGAATCTGGCAGCATATGATTTTCTCTGCAGCTCAGGCTTTTATGGGAAAGCCCCTTTCGCCAAACTTCACCCTCCTCTTGCTCCAGGAGCAGTATCCCCTCCCCTTGCCAATTCAAGCCTCAATGTGCTTATCGCTTCCCACTGCTATTAGTCCAGGGTGCCTCCTTCATCTTGGGTCTTTTAATCCTACCTACACTTCTGAAAATAACTATTTCATTAAATTATTTTCTCAGAAATTCATAAATTCTTATGAGTGTCTCATCTGCATCCGATCAGCACTCTAATATCATATGTTTTTGAGAGTGTCCTAGTCCCATGGTTGATTGGTATGCTCTTGTGCTTTATAACATATTCTTAGGGACATATTTTAGAATGCATATTTTATATATTCTTTTATATGTATTTAAAGGAAAAAGATAAATTTTAAAAATAACAAATATGGCTATTATCAAGATAAAAAAACAAGATACTGAGAATTGTTTTTGTGCTTATACTCGCAGATTCAAAGACATTTAATTGGATAGAGTCTTTCACGTATAGTAATGTCTGAAATGTTTCTGAGCTATTTGAATTCCTGCTATTTTATGAAAAAGGCTTCTGAAATTTCCCTATTCTCTAGTCCAGAAATTTAGTTGTAGTTCTCCTAAATGGCATCCATAATCAAAGAGAATACAATTTACATTCAAAAAATGCTTTCAAATATATTTGCTTCTCACAGTAAGCTGCCATGATGTATGGATAAGGCAGTTATTATTGAGAGTACTGAAATACACAGAAGCCAAATCTTTAAGAGGGTGCGTGACCTGCAAAGTTCAAGACAGTAGGCTAGTTGAAATTGGGATTCCGACTTGTCCACTCTTTCCCTTACACCATTTGCCTCTAAAAATAACAATAAAATTGTAAGTCTGTGCAATGTCTCACTGCTTTTTAAATTCCTGGTATAGCATATCATATGTTTTGATTCTCACATCCACTCTAACTTCTTTACCATATTTCTTACTTCTCGTAACATATGTAGAGAATAATTAAAATCAAACATAGTATTAGCTATCAACATATTAGATCTTTCTGTGAAAATATTTACTAGCTAATCAGATCAGAGAATGGAATTATCTTGAATTTGTTTCATAAATTCTGCAGTTGCAACCAGTGGTTTATCAAAGAAGTAAGTAAAAATAATTATCTATCAAGTTCTTTGGTAGTTTTTGTTTTTCAAGAAGAGAGATAGGAAGGAAGGAAAGGAGAGAGGGACTGACATATCTTCCAAACAGCATCTACATTTCTGGACTTTGTGAAGGTAGAAAGGAATTGGTTCCTTCCTGCTAGAAATCCACTTGTTTTACGTTTAACAACGGACACAGGACATTTTCCCTTAAACATGCAATGATATAAAATGAGTATATTTCAAATGAATAAAATAGCATTACTAACTAGCCTGGTTGCTTTTCATCATCATTTGGAAAAACATGCTTAAAATTTTCTGTCTCTCCCAATACCCACGTGGACCTGCCAGGGAAAGGTCGTCTGGTTCTAGGCAAGCTACGTCTCACATCCCATTAAACCCACCTGCTCACACTTGGCAGGATTTGGCCCGAGTGGCTGCTCATTAGAGGCTCTGGCAGAGAGAAAGAGTGGTTGGAAGAAGCAATGAAACTGGGGCCTGAAAAATGAAACTGTGGTTTAAGTTTTATATGGAACTTTATTTGGTGAGTGGTTACGCTGCTTTTATTATACCAGATAACAGGTTGCTGGTAGCATATTTAAGAGATATGGGACTTTTAAGGGATTGAAAATGAAATTAAAACTTGATGAAATAAATTCTAATCTGTGGCCAATATTCACATGTGTGCCAGGAAACATACACGCTTGTGCTTTAACTGTGCTTGGGCTCGTGCCCTTAAAAGAAGCACTTTGCTGCAACAAGGGGCATCTAGGAAACAATGCCATTAAGAGTTAATATAAAAAAAATAATAACAGTTCATATGGCATCTTATGCTCCACTTTCTTCATAGCCTTATATCAGTTCTACAGGCATTTTCTGCCCCATTTACCAAATTGGCTCCAGTCAATGAAGTTTTTGCATTATATGCCCCCAGGGAAGAAAATAATGCAAGACTTTTACTGTCCATGTTAATGCCATTTAATACATTACTGAAACACATACTTACGACCAACAGTTCTGATTACACAAGTTTGGTTTAAAGTGGCTTCCAAACTGACTTCTTAACTGGCAACGTCTCAACAGCTCATGTCGTCCCCAAATGGCTTTTTTGGTAGGCTTGGAGGGTCAGGAGAAGAATTTGTGATTCTACAATTGCTCCGAATAGGTTTTAATGCTGTAACCCCATTGTCTACAAAGAAAGAGAAAAAGTAGCAACTGGCCTGTTTGTTTAAAAAAAAAATTGTGTGTGTTTAAATATAGCCTCAACTAGAACTAATACTCACTTACCTCTTGGGGGGCTAAAGTCTTTGAAAAGGATTTAATGTTCTAAAACTAGAGTGAGCTTAGGGTGAACAGTGTAGACCAGCATTCCATCTCCTTTTTGGAGGACTTGGATCTCACTCGACTGTTTTTGAGTAGGAGAAAATTGATCTGTCTTTTCTCTGTTTGGATAAGGAGGGGAGAGGGCTTAAAGAAGAGAAACATTTTTAGTCCCAGCTGTTCCTTAACTCAAGCCCTGCATAAATTTATTCTTTCTTGAGATGAAGATATTTGGAAAATGCTCTGAAGAGAGTAGAAAATAGAAAGTGAGTCAATGAAGTTAATTAATTATTCCAAGTCACACATTTTTGAGGGGAGAACACAAAAGCTAAGGGATAAATTAACCACAGTTCATTCCAGAATCGATAATAAGAACATAGATACCTAATAACCCCCCTTGGCTATGCTGGAGTGGGGAGCTTTCAAGGTATCCCTGGGTGATTAAACCCCAGGCTCCAACTCTTTTTAGCAGGGTCTGCAACATTTTTAAGTAAATATCTTCAGATAGATGAATCAAATTATACCATCTCATGACTAAGCAACCAGTTCTCTTATTTGGGGATAAACATGGTTTTCATATCTAACTTAATATCATCTCAATATCAGAATCTTAATATCAGAACTTAATATCTGGACTTAATATCTGGAGATTCTCCATAACGTTTAAAGGTTTAAGGTCTTAACTGAAAGATTCAACCATAAACACATAGCTAGTTAAATCGGCAAAGCTGGTTTGGACTGTTTGTGCTTATGGTGAGCAAGAACTTAACCATTTCACCATAAAAGTTTGAGTAAAATACAAATGTCTAAACATGTCATATGGGAATTTAAAAAAGAATGATGCAACACATCTGGATATTTTATTCATTTGTTGTCAATTGTCAATTGCATTTGGGACCACCAGGTAGGCTAAAATTCTCTCTTCCCATATTCTGATCATCCTTTTATGACGAAGTAATCATTTTTTTTCTGTCATAACCAAACCCTTTCCTCCCCCAAATTTTCCTTTTCTTTCAAAGGCATCAATTTTCTAGGTTTGCCCAAACAGAAATTTGACTTTGTATTTTTGTCTTAACCGCTTATGTCTATTTCCCTATACACTCATGTAGACTCTATAATATTTCCTGCATTTTTAATCCCCCCAAAGTACCCTAGACTCTGCCTCATGAAAGGTCATGGATTTGGAACTCAACAGATCTGCATCCAAGCACCATTTCTTTGCCCTCTAGTGTGCACCCTTGTAAACTTAATAACATAAGCATCAAGTTTCTTCACCTGAAGAATGAAAATTGTCCTGTATGGGTAGTATAAAAATTAGAGATATGGTATATAAAAAACAAACAAACAAACAAACAAACAGTGTTCACTGATGGTAACTCTTAAAATAAGAACTTAAGAGAAAGTAGGATGATGCTAGGTTGGCATGCCATTCTTGCCCCTTCCAAAGTGTGGGTGTGTGCTGGGCCTGAAGGCCGTGGAAGAAGCAGGAGGTCCACGAGAGAGAGTTCTCTGAGAAAGGAGTCTTTGGCTACAACTTCACTTCCTAAGTGACTAACTCATCTAGGCCAGGGAAGCGAAGCCTGAAATGTTGGGATTGCTGTGGAGGGAAGTCAGCCCAAGAGGCTGAGTTGCTGTTCTCGTCCTTGGCATGCTAACAGTACACGATCTTCTGTTGTTCCTGGAACCACTCAAGCCTATAATGAATGGAGTACCAGTGATTGGAAACGGTCGGCCCTAAATGAGATTTCCGCAAGTTGTTTTCCTTCTACAACCTGGTAATGGATTTCTCTTACTTTAACAGGATGGTTGAAGTGTCTCTTGATTTTATATGCTGTTGCCCCCTCTGGATCCAACTCCGTCCAGTTATCATCTCGGTGCTAAATTGTTTTTCAACACTGAGAAGTCAACTACTAGCCAAAATCTTAAATGTTTTTCTTGGAGACTCATATGATCCTAAGCAAACAAACAAACTGAAGAGCCATTCTTGTTTTCCTGAAGACATTTAAACTTTTTTCTTTATTTTAATAAGTTAAGTTCTTGGATCTGCAGCCTGAGTTCACTGACTTCTGAAGAGGACAAGGGAGAGAAAAGAACATTTGGCCGTTCTTCAGCAGGAGGGGAAGGGGGATCTGTGAGGCTGGCCCATTTCTGTGCACCACCTTTGGGTAGGTCAACCTGAGGGTGAGGAAGAGATCTAAGTTGTGAATATTAAGTATTGAAGCACAGGGGACACAGAACAGCCAGACATACCTGGGTTAAAATCCCACCTCTAGTACTAACTGGATGGATAAACTTGGACAAACTTCTTAAAAACTATGAGCCTCAGTTTTTACACTCTTGTAGCACTGAGAGAATTAACCTACATTGGTTGCTTATTACACACTATGCATTTTTCTAAGTACTTTTCCTATATTATCTCATTTAATTTTCATAACAACATTCTGAGGTGTGAAGCAAATATTATCTGGACTTTACAGATAAGGAAATTAAGTCAAAGAAGGACATATCTGGCTGAAGGTATCAAAGTTAGCAATGATAACGATAGGATATGAACCTAAGCAATTTAGCACCAAAACCCTATTTTTTTACCACTATGCTATAATTAACTTGATATGTTGCCTGGCATATCTTCAGCACTTAATAAATGGGATATTTAATTATATATGTATATTTATATTTATGCATATTTATAGCATATGTTAGGCATATCCTACACAAACACACATATACATTTATTCAGATAGCAAAGAAGACATATTCTTGATTTAAGAAGATAGATTTCCTCCTGAATACTTAGCATCCTACAGGAGATTAGAGAGATGCTCTAGAGCTAACTTAGACATTGGCTAAGGATCTTTCCCCCTCTATTTTTCAGGAAATGATTTTCTCTCATATAAAGTGATAAATAAAGGAAGTTATTTTTAATTTTCATGCTTATTCTGTCCTGTATAGCTTTGCTATAAACTGGTATGACCTTCTGATTCCTTTTCCTTCATGTTTTTGGATTCATATTCTTTTTCAACTAATCAGCCAATTAAACTTTCAAAGGTTGACGTTCTATGCCCTGGACACAATGGCGGCACAATTCTAACTCAATGGTTCCATGCAAGTAGGCAGAGTCCCTTCTTCCATTACCATAGACACAAACCAAAATCAAGTCTCAATCATTTCAAGGAAAGTTATCTAGCGGGGCCCCTGCTCTAGATCACCCTGAATATAAAACTGCAGAATTAACTACAGGACCTTCTATATCCCATTATGTTAATTCCTCACACCCACCGTCCCTTACCATGATTTGAAAAAAGAGAAAAGAAAGGAACAAAAGAACTTCAACTTAGTATTTAAAATATTTAATCAACTAGTGTATGTTCAGATTGTGATTCAAATCAATGTAATATTGCTTTTCTTTTTGAGCACCTTAAAATATCCCTCAGTTTTGAACATCATCTCCTAATGTGACCGATGCTGTCGAGGCTCATTGGTAATTCTCTCTCCAGTTCTCACCTTGCCCTCCCCAGCTTTTGGCACCCTGTATATATGGGTCACACATCCTGGATTCGTCCTTTGCACCAGTATGCCCAAGTCAGTCTACCTTTAAATTTACCTTGTCTAAAAATATTTTTGCAAATAAGCTTAACTCTAGGACAGTTCTTTATATCCAAGTGTAGAATAAGTGTTCAATAGCTTATTGATTATATACAAGATTGATAGTTTCCAAATTGTCTAAGTATCTATTTAGATCCATATGACATGAGATAATGGAAGTGTTAGAGCCCTGTATACTGTCAGGGCCTGTTGTTGTTACTGAGTTTGGATTATGTTCTCTTCCATGGGTTGAAAAGTTGCTTTACAAATGTTCTCCACACATTTCATTTATGTTTATTTGGTTTCTCATGCTGCCTTGTTTTGAAGAAAGACATTTATTTTAATATTTTTTGTTTTACTTTATTTGGCCATCTTGTCCCCTTCAAAATTCCTACTCAAATGTTTTCTGAGATAATAAAAATATATTTTTAGTTCTTTATTCTTGATTAAGTGCTTTATCTTCCTTGATACTTGCCTTAAAATATTAACTGGAGTTATATTTGCTCTTTCTTCTTTGTTTAAATTTTACATGCTGCCTGTGTATATGAACTATTTCAGGATCTCATTTTTCTTCTTTTATAGCTGTGCCTTTTTACAAAGTGTTCAATAAACCAACCAACCAACAAATACATGCATAAATAAATAGAGAAAAATAAATAGGCAGACCAACTAAAAGGAGCCTTAGGGGTAGGGAAAGCCTGATCCTATTTTGATATTCTTGAATGAATTCACATGTGAAATCCAGATCCTTGCAGTCAGTAAACTGAGTTTAGCAACCAAAGTCTGATGTTCTGGCAATTTCCACAGACTTGTAAAAGCTGTTATTTTTGACTGAAGAAATGAAATTTGCATTGATTACCCAAACAGACATTCATTTGCATGAACATGATAAATCTGCAGCAAGCACACTAGCCAAATAGCATGGTCCTTGGAAAATAGCTTCAGTGTGAAATTAATAAGTTCTTTTCCTTTTTTCAACATGGGAAATAGGACTTTTTGGTTTTGCTTAAGTATTATCTATTCCAGCTTATACATTGTTTACTTTTCTTAATGTAATAATAACACCATGGCACAAATGCATTCTTTCCATGTGAGATAATTACATAAATTAAGTTAGTCCAATACTTACACCTAGACTGAGTTCAAAAAGGTTTTTTTAATGTTTTGATTATAAGCAAGTAAATGAGCATATGTCCAATTACATTTTGGGTGCAATAGCTTTCGCCACCACATTTTGGCATTTTATTTTATTAGCTAAAAGTTCACATATGGTTTCCATGTCTCCAAGCTGTCTTTAAGGATACAAGAGTTGTATAACCTAACATTGTTTTCTTTCCTTCTCTCTCCATAGCCCCCTCCTTATTTCTCACATGTGTTCCCTCATAGAGGCACCTCTCTTAATTTTTGAAGATGATTTGTGTAGAAAGAGGATACTGAAAGTTTGCTGATGCTTTAAGAAAGTAACACATACAGAAAATACTTCCAACCCTAACATTTTTACCTAATAAAAGAATATGGAATGAATGCCAAAATGCTTCCTTCCTATAGAAACTGCAGGATTGGTATACAAATAGGAAGTTTTCAGTGACTGTGCGCCCTTCTTGGGGCTCCACTAATCGCAGCACTTTCCCTTCCCGTCTCAGAACCCTCTGTAGCAGCTTTGGGATGGAGGGAGTAGGGAAGCTAAGTGAGCATCTTAAAGCCCGAAATGTATAAGACATAGCCGTGCTGGTGAAGGACACAGGATAAGAAAGCACAAAAGAAACACATTCAGCTCCATTTGGTTTAAACATTCTGTCCTGTGTATCTGCGTGTTACTGATGCAGTTAATGGTTTGGAAAACTGCAAAACTTGCATATTCTGGCCGAAGGTTAAACACAAACCTTTCTGAACAACCGATTAACAACCTAGTTACTGTTTAAGGCTGTTGCTCTAGCATTTCAAGAGCTTTGGGAATAAATCAAATCCTTTTCTTTGTTTCTATTCCTTTGCTGGTATGTTGGAAATGTTATATCCAATTTCCAAAGAAAGTGAGCATTCTCAATATATTGCTGATTTACAAAAATTTCTGAGACTTCATCTGATGCAATATTCAATCAATATTGTCTTCAAGTTCTATCTGTATTCTACTTGAAGAGAAAAAAAAATAAGATCCCCAAATACTCAACAGTGTCAAATATTAAACTAGGCAAGCTATAGCAGTGGATCTGAGTACTTACAACATTTCTCCTATTTGCAGGCAATCCTAAAGGTCCAGGTATGGATTATTTACTCCTAGGTAACAAATTTGATGGAGGTGAAGCTGGTATGAAGGAAAAGTGTTTGTACTTAAGTGATCATCTAGTACCATATTGGCCAACTGATTTTCATTTCTCACCTAGATATACACAAAAGTCTTTTTAGGTGATAGGAAATATGTGTCTCTTGGTGCAAGACAGACCCCAGAAATTTATTTCTTCAGTCCTTTATTTCAAAAATACTTACAATCTGATGGAACCATTTAGTCTTATATTTTTCAGTTATAATATATTGCATTTGAGTTGTGAGACAGACACCATGGTTTTCTTTATAATGGAGCCTACCATGAATGTCAAAGTGCAAATATGTTTTACTACTGCAGGTTTCTGACAGGTTCACTTTTCAAACATGTCTCTCATTTATGTTTAGCCACCACCTTTCTATACTGTGACTCATTCTGGCCGTTTGGAAGGTCAGGTTTTTGCAACAGATTGCCAATGAAAGTTAGGGTGATACAAATTTATAGTTAAGTCAGAAATTTCAATTTCCCTTTAATCTGGCAGAAATATAGGTGTTCAAGACTGTTCACTTAGCGTGTCTAGAATCTACTATAAATAGTACTCAACCTAGGGGATTTATCCATTCTACAGAATTGAGCCTAGTAACAGAACTGCTTGTATCACATGATATAAAACTTGTAGAAGGCATGATGCTCTTAGACTGAGACTAAGCCAGAAAATAAGCTATTATTCCCTATTACAGATTCCCTTGTTCCTGTTTTATTTCTGAACTGGTCAATCATTGCATTTTATTCCTTGTAATGCTATTTAGAGAGAGCATATATAATTTCATTGAACTATTCTCAGGAATAATAATAGTATTAGAAATAGTAGGCTCCTTTTATGATACACCTACTCTGTGCCTCATGCTATGCTAAATACTTTGCATATATTACTTAGTTTAATGTTATAACAATAACCTTATCCCCATCTTCCACATGAGAAAACTGATGCTTATAGAAATTGCAAATAATTTGGTCTAAGCCAGACAAGCCATAGGTAATAAAACTGGACTTTTTTTTTTAAACTGGACTTTTAACTCAAATCCTGCTGTCAGTGAAAGAGAGTGAATATATTTTTATAATGGTGTCAATCATGTGGGAGAAATTACTCTTTCAATATTAGGGCATCTGATTAAGGAAAAAATGTGAATTAAAAATCTTGAAGATTTCCATTTTTAAAAGAGGTGCAATTTATTTGATTCAAAATATATTTTGGAAAAAGTAATAAATGTATGAGGTGTAAAATTTTAAAGCTGTATAAGATTATAAAGTAAACAGCGCATCTTTACTCTCACCTATAACCCTCAGTTTTCCTGCTAGGAGGGAACTGCAACTCTCAGCTTCTTAAAACTTCTCGCAGCCTCCGCTATGTGTATACCACCCATGTGCACACACATACACACACCACCTCTTCTTCCGCGCCCACTCCCTGACAATCCCTCACTTCCTTTTTTTTTAGGTGCATGGTCTGGGACTCAAACCCCCCTTCATTTTAACAGAAGCCTGTTCTGTTTGAGTTAGAAATGCGCCTGGCCAAAATAAAACGCTGCATTTCTAAGGCAGGATCATGTTATGTGGGCAGTTGCTCAATACAGTTCCAGCCAATGAGAGGGAAGCAGGCATTGATTGCTGGACATTGGGGAATGCCCTTTGGAGGGATACAGAATTTGCAGTTCTCCTCCTTTCTGCCTGAAATGTCCATAAGATGATGGAAATGGGGCAGCCATCTTGCATTGCATGTGGTTAAGTCACATGGTGAGAATGAATGAGAGAAGGAGAAAAGAAGCCATGCTCTTTGCTGGTACAATGCTGCCACAGTGGGAGCCCCAGATTGCCTGCCCTGGGATGACTTTTATTTTAGAAAAATAAAAGTCCTAATTTAGGCTTTATCCTTTTTCACAGCAGCATAATATTCTACTTTATGGATGTACTATCAGTTATTTCTAGACTCCCATTAAAGTCCAGGGATGTTGTTAAGGCTTTCATTATTAAAGGCAATATTGCCATGAAACATCCAGTACGTCAGAAATTCCACATAGGAGAAAGCATGTCTGTGCAACAAATTCTTAGCAGTACTGCTTGGTCAAAACGTAGATACATTTAAAAAGTTCAGATATTTTCAACCAAATTGTCATAGAACTTTTTCAAGTTTATTGCCATCAAGTCATGAAAAAGCAAGTCTCTCCACACCCTGATTAATGTGATATATCAAACATTTAGATTTTGTCTTACAAACTTATAGGTAAAAAATTTTATCTCAATATAGTTTAATTAAATTTTTTCCATTATCAATGAGATTGCAAATCTTCATAGAGCCATCTGTTCTCTTTTCTATGAACAGAAAATCTTCTTAGCATTATTACTCAAATTTCATCATATACATTTTTACTTAATTATTCAAAGGATATATTCAAAAACTAGGGAAATGATTCCTTTATTTTTCTATTTATCATTTGCAGATATTTTTCTATCTTTTAACTCATTTCTTTAACACTTTTATGGTGGTTTTTATTAATCTGTGCAGAAATCTTTTACTATTTATGCAACTGAATTTATTTATTTATTTATTTTGCATGGGCAGGCGCCGGGAATCAAACCTGGGTCTCCGGCATGGCAGGCTAGAACTCTGCCTGCGGAGCCACTGTGGCCCACCCTGAATTTAACTTTTAATGGCTTCTGGATTTATTTTTAAAAGTCTTCCCCACTCTGAAATTATATAAACATTCTCCTATGGATTTAAATGTTTGATTCATTTTGGAATTCATTTTGGTGTAGCGTTATGAGGTAGAAATTCAGCTTCATTTTCTACCATATGGTTACTCAGTTGTTTTAGTACTTTTAATGAAAAAGCCTTTCCCCCGACTACTTTAGCATATACTAAATGTCTGTATATAGTTTAGTCTATTTACAGCCCTTTTGGTTTATTCCATTAATCAATCTGTGTAATCATGTGCCAGTATCATAGCTTTTTCCTTATTGTAGCATTACAGTATGTTTTAACACTGGCTTTGCTTCATCCTTATTACTTTCATTTTTTAGAATTATCCTTGCTCTTCTTGCTTATTTATTTTTCTACATGAACTTTAGGAACAGGGCATATACTACCAAAAAGTCCTCTTGAAAATGTGTCATTAAAGTAAATGATTAAGAAAAAATGTTTAGAATGTTGTATCCCTACTCAAGAACGTGGCGTATATTCCCACTTATTTAAATATTCCTTTGCTTCCTCAGTAGCATTTTATGATTTTCTTCTTATAGATAATAGTGCATTTCCTGTTAAATTTATTCTTCCATATTTCACCTTTGGTTGCTATCATAAAAGGCATATCCGTTTTGTCTTGTAACTTGCCATTGTTTTTATAGATGGTGGCTGGTGGTTTTGGTATGGTAATTTTTACCCAATGATAACTTAACCAATGTATTTATTGTTTGTGAAGCTTTTCAATTAATTTTCTGGGATTATCCAGGTAAACAAACATATCACTAGCAAATAATTTTCTTCTTTTCCAATTTTTAAGCTTATTATGGCTTCCTTTTGCTAATTGCAATGGCTACAGTAGAAGTTCAAATTTAAATTAACTCTAGTTTAACGCAAAAATATCAATACATTCTTTGCATTTTGATCGCTACCCATACCCCAATGCTGTAAAACTTACTGTGGACAGCCTTCTTTTGGAAGGTCCTAATAATTCATCAAAATGCGTAAGTATATTTTTGGAGGAAAATGAAGAAGTGGAAAAAGATAAAAATGGTGAAAAATATAAAAACCATACTCAAAGTAAACAAAATCCCTAAATTATGAAAAAATTATAAAACTTAGCTAACAAGTCCATCTTTCTAAATAGTATTTGTGGCAATAAAATTCAATGTAAAGAACATTTCTTTGGAGTTTATTTAAGAAAAAAAAACTGGAAAATTCTCCCCCTAATCAAAATAAATGTTTACATCTGTGAGAGTAGTTTATAATTATATTCAACATTTTTTGCCAGAATTGAATGTCAATTATTTAATATAGAAAGTTTTACATCAAAGTATCTGAAAAGTTTAAAATGACTAGACAACACTCTTTAATGTAGTGTACTTTAGATACAATTGTCATATATGCAAGACCTCTGCATCATTTGTTACATTTTATATTTTATTTTCAAGAGGGATAGACAAAGAAATGGATAAAAGGCACCCGCATATAAGAAACAAAATACAAGAGGAAGCATAATATAAAAACGAAGAGGATAAAGTCAATGTGATGAATTGTTTGCCTATTTCGAATGTGGATCTCAAAACGAATTTTGCAGCAAATTCTTTTCTTTCTAAAAATGAAAGAAACATGTCAAGGCCAATAACTGCTGAAAATGGTGGAGACTGGCACTTCCAAATGCTTGGCAGATTATTAAGCCAATTTTTATTGAGTCCACTCTGGCTGCTGGAGGGTCTGTGATTCCCAACTGTTTCACATCAGAGAATGAAAACAAGGAGGCCCAAGCCAAGACCACATCGGTACGTGCCAGCCCCTTTATATGCCAAACATGAAAGCAACAAGTCCAGATGCTTTGATCCTTGCATTTTTGGACTCAACCC
This sequence comes from Myrmecophaga tridactyla, assembly GCA_004026745.1. Taxonomy (NCBI): domain Eukaryota; kingdom Metazoa; phylum Chordata; class Mammalia; order Pilosa; family Myrmecophagidae; genus Myrmecophaga; species Myrmecophaga tridactyla. The sequence goes on along the minus strand of PVIY010016090.1, from coordinate 36,725 downwards.
AACATTATGGAAAAAAAATACAACTCATGTTAGGACAACATACATTATAACTAGAAATCAATCAATAGCACAGTGACCTTCAAACTCAGTAAATGTTTGGAGTTAGTTTCAGAGCATGTAATCTAAATTGGGGATTGGAAGTTGGAACTGGTCCTAACCTAACAGAAAAAAAAAATGTATATTTTTAAAATAGAGAGATTAAAGGAAGCAACAGACGAAGTTTTAACTTATGTATGTGTGTGTGTGCCTGTATATATTCACTAAGAATGTATTCTAATTTAAAAGAGCCCAAATGGTAAGGTAAAATATCCCACCACCACAATGAAATTCTCTTTTCATGCATGTAATTAAAAGAGAAACTGAATTGTGACAGGAAAATATATTGGAAGGAAATTATGAGCTTTCCCCCAATTTAGTGCAAGAGAATAATGAGATAATTGAAGAGGTGAGTCACAGGGTTGCTAGGACACTGTCCTGACTTACAGCAGCCCTTGGGTTCTGCCAGCTCATGAACTAATTGGCACTGGTCTTGGCCTAGGCATGGGCCCACATTCCCCAATGCAGGTACACTGAGGAGCTGGCAATGGCAGAGCTGAGCTGGAAAGATGATGGCCAATCTGAATCTGGGCAGCAATGAACCTGCAGCCTCCACCCTAGCATTTTAAATCACTCCCTGTGGCCAGGGGAGTAATTTGAAACAATCTTCTGGGATAAAGGAAGTATCAGTGAAAAACAGCTTAGTTTAGGGAACAGGGTCTGGCACCAAGAAGCAATTAAAAGTAATTTTGCATCATTTATTCAACTTTATTTTTTAACTTTACAGTATTGATTTAACCATATTGTCACACGATTTCTGTCTAGACTACATTGTGCTAAGCATTCAGTTTTATATTGTTTTGAATTGTTCCTGGCACCAAATGGGCTGTTCTAGCACAAAAGCTAATTTACAGAAATGCTGATAACGTTCAAGAACCTATCATTAAGATTTCTCTCTCTTTTCTTATTTTTTTAAGAGCGCAGTTTACTTGGTCAGAAAAGAAAATTAGTGGTGATGATAATACCTTGCAGCCTCTACTGACATGTCAGGAAAGCAGCAAGAGATAGTCTAACATTTTCAAAACCTTCCAGGGACTGGCTTCTCCAGTTCCTGGAAGAATTTGGTTTCAGCCTGATGAAAACAACTTTCTTGTTTTCTCGCCATATGAACTGCCTCAAAACACCTCATGCCATCTCCAAAGACAGCTGGGTCAGGGAAGATGTGGTATCAGGTTGACTGTGTTATATATCTCTGTTTGGGATGATTATGAGTGTGCCCATATACAAGACAGGGCCCATTAGTAAGATAAGAGTAAGTTAAGGTTCAATATCAGAAGTTGGCCTGTTTGAAAATGAGCCCATTTACCCACATGCTGAGAGCAATTTGATTCAGAACATGGAATCATTGACATAACACCATGGAATCCATCTTTTGCCCTGAGACTTTAAGTCATTGCTAGTTATTTATTACATTAATAATGTTCATATCCTTATGTATTCTATATTCTCAGAGGAATTCTTTTTTTACTCTGAAGCATATATCAACCAGGTCTATTGCTGAATAATTATATAAATAGTGAGTGGGAGAACACATATATCTATTCCTTAATTCATTCTTTCATGCCTTTGTTGACTTGTGAAAGACTCTGTTGGAGGCTAAGGGGGATTTTCAAAAGTGGGAAACAGTGTGCTATAGTAGAAGAATCACAGACATTGGAGTAAGAAAGCCAGTTCAATCCTGGCTTCTTCACTTAATAAGGCTATGACATTGAACAAAAATCACTTATCATCCATGCATTTTGGCTCCATCATCTTTAAAATCAGGATAAGAATATTATCTGCCCTACTCTGGGCCTTGAGGATTAAAGGAGACAATATATGTAGGTAACAATACTTTGAAAACTATAAAATGGTGCCAACAAAGATGTAGCTAGGAGAGGACATTTTTCATGCTACAAAGGAGTTTCCCATCTTTTCTGGGTGCAAGGTATCATTACATAAAATGGATTTAGTACTAATGAAAGAAGATTATGATTACAATGAGTAGTAAAAAGAAAAAAGGTAACTGCTTTAATTGTTAACTTACAAAAGACATCAAGTAGACTAGCACAGTGAGTGGAGTCTTCAAGATTTGAGTGAGCCTGAAAGAATGGGCATGATTGTGCTAAGTCAAGAGAAAGGGGAAAATATGGAGTCATGGAGTTCTGTAGGCAAAGTTATGGAGTTCTGTGGGTCACAACATGAAGGTACAAATATATTAAAATATTCATTTAGTCAGTCATTTATTCACTCAAAAATATTTGTTTAGTATAAAGAGAAGAATTTGGAAAAATCTCTTTTGGAGAAAATTAGACAGAAATATGGAACTTTAACAGCTTTCTGGTATATTACAAATAATTGCGAAAGTTGGGGAAACCATGTCATATTAGAGATAAGACAAGTGAAATATGTATATGTGAAAAGAGAGAATATAAGACAGGGTAGCAGGAAACCTCTGTTCCAATTGCTGTAGCCCTAGCTTGCCAAGTGAGGAAGTGACACCCAGGCCAAAAAATAGTGATGTATTTTTGGAACAACTCTTGGCTTACTCCTGAGTTTGGAATAATCTTGGGGGTATTTTGGATCGGCTATCTGGTCTATTTTGTGTTGGCACCTAAGTTGTTGTTCTCAAGCTAGGTGAGCCACTCTGTCTTGTCAGGCTGCAAGCAACTCTGGATGTCAGGCAGGTGGCCAGGAACACCAAAGCAAGACCTGAAAGGGGGACAGAGGTGGAGAAGAAAAAGAGGAGAGAGTTCAGTTCCAGTCCTAACTTGATTACATACAAGAAGGGCAGTCAGTATTTGCCTTAGATCTGCAGTCCAACAAAGAGTCTGAGTAAAAGATGGTGGGTTGCTTCCAGTGACTAGCTGTCCACAAATTTCCCAGATAAGTTAGCTGAAGTGACAAGAAGAGACAGATACAAGAAAAATATGGGGTGTAAATAATAAGAAAGCCAGGGATTGAGCTCCAGAATTAAGCTTATCTGGAATTCTGTAATTATCTGTTGTATTGACTCTGCCTTGTTAGTTCTTCAGGAAAGATTTAGAATCTTGTCTTTATAAGTAAAAGAAATAGGAGAGGGTTGGGTTGGGATTAGCATTGTGAATCATGGGAGAAAGATGAGGAAGGGAGGTTATTCTTTATACCCTAGAATATCTTTTTGAAATTTCAAAATGTCATATGTTGCAAAATATGAATTGAAAATCTTCTTACTTTATTTTCACTCTCATTTCTACTTTCTTTCTCTTCTTCTAATTCCTCAGGCAAACCTCTTTGTCTTCTTTTTCTTCCCTCCTTCACTTTATTTCCTGACTTCTGCTTTTAACAATAAATTCCATAAGCACAAGTAGTTTCTTGATTGTACTTCAAGGTTTCTTGCAAATTACTCTTAAATAATTTTTATTGAGTAAATACAGTTAATGTTTAAGAGATTATATCAGGTATTTTCATGTTCTGGTAACGATGAACTAGCTTATTGCAGATGAACTCTTCCACCAAAAATAAGAAAAACTGGGTGACACACAGACACACATTCATACACACTCATGTATCTCTCTCACTATAGCTGAAAGATAGATATCAAGATATATGATAGATATATATAAGACAGATAGATAGAGGTAGAGATATATGATATATGGTAGAAAGATAGATACATAGAGATGTAAGTATATAATTTCTGTTCTTATAAGAATGAAATGTTATCAATGCAGTGAGGAGCACAGAAGTCAAAAATTCCAAAATAAGGGAAGTGCAGAGAAATAGAAAGGTGAGATGAATATCCTGCACAACTTTTCCTCTTGAGCATTTACAAGGAGAGGCTAAGAAGCTAAGAAGTTGAACAAAGCCTCTGGAAAGCCTAGATAACAAAAATTGAAGTCAAGGGTTAACCTGGGAAGAGTATTAAAAAAACACCCAATTATGCCTAATTGGACTAGGGTGATCTTTCCCTACTCCAACTGCCTACAAGATCATATGACTCAAAACCAAAAGAAAAAAAAAAAAAAACAAGCAAGGTGAACAAAACTCCAGAGAAATTCAGATATAAGTGTGCTGAGACAAAGACTACAGAATTATCATAATTAATGGATTAAAAAAATTAGATAAGATCGAGAATTTCAGTAGAGAACCAAATGGCATAAAATAGGTAAAATATAAATTCTGTAAATGAAAAACACAATAATTGAAATTAAGAACCCCATAAATGAATTTAACAGTGACTTAGATACAGCCAAAGAGGGGATTAATGAACTGGAAGAGAGGTCAGGAAAAAATTCCAGACTGAAACACAGAGAGAAGAAAAATGATGAAAACCAGAAGAGAACATAAAAAAAAATGTGTAAGACGTGGTGGGGAACAAATACTTGTAAATGGATTCCCACAAAGAAAGAACAGAGAATTTTCCAAATCCTAACAAAAAGTCATTAAGCAGATTCAAAATCACTGTGAACCCCAAATAGAATAAATCCAAAGAAAGCCACACTTAGGCCCATCATGGTAAAACTCCAGACAAAATAAAGAGAATATTTTAAAAGAGCCAAAGGAAAAAAAAAACACATATTCTTTACAAACTAGCAAAAATAAAATTGACAGCCAATTTCTCAATGGGAATGATGAAGACCAGAAGCCAAAGTAGTGATATTTTCAAAGTGCTGAAAGAAAATAATTGTCAACCAAGAATTCTATACCTTTCAAATATACTCTTGAAGCATTAATGCAATCTCACTCTAAGCCAACTCTGCAAATAAACTCTCTACTCTCCTCCCTATATGGGACATGACTCCCAGGGGTGTAATCTCTCTGGAAATGTGGGACAGAACTCCTGGGATGAGCCTGGCCCTGGTCCTCAATCACGGGATTGAGAAAGACTTCTTGACCAAAAGGGGGAAAGGAAATAAAACAAAATAAAGTTTCAGTGGCTAAGAGATTTCAAATAGAGTTGGGATATTACTCTGGAGGTTATTCTTATGCATTACATAAATATTCCCATCAGTTTCTAATATATTACAGTAGCTAGAAGGAAATACCTGAAACTGTTGAACTGTAATCCAGTAGCCTTAATTCTTGAAGATGATTGTGTAAGTATATAGCTTTTATACTGTGACCATGTGATTGTGAAAACCTTATGACTGACACTCCCTTTATCCAGTGTATGGGCTGATGAATAAGAAAATAAAGAAACATAAATAAATCATAGGGAAAATAAAGGGTATTGGATTTTTGGGTGTTCTTTTTTATTTTTATCTCTTTTTTGGAGTAATGAAGTGTTCTAAAATTGAGGTGATGAATGTACAACTATATGATGATATTGTGAGCCATTAATTGTATATTTTGGATGATTATATAGTATGTGAATACATTTCAATAAAATTACATTAAAAAATGAATGCAAAAGAATGACATTTTAGGATAAGCAAAACCTGAGAGAATGTATCACCATCAAACCCACACTAGTGGAAATAATAGAAGGAGTTCTTCAAGGAGAGTGTGCTGGCTTGAAAGGTTTTATCTATCCTAGAAAAGTCATGTTTTAATCCTAATCGATCTTGTGAGATCTATAGTTTCTTCTAATCCCTATTCAGTACTATAAACTAGAAACTTGATTAGGTTATCCCCACGGATATGTGACTCAATTAATTGTGGGTATTAAACTTGATTAGATAGAGACATGTCTCCACCCATTCTGTGTGGGAATTGATTAGTTTACTGGGATCCTATAAAAGAGGAGACATTTTTTGGAGAGTTCCTTGTGAGAATGATGAGAAAGCCACAGCAAAGCCAAGCAGAGCCACGATGCTGAGTCCACCAGACAGTGACCTTTGGAGATGAGGAGAATGCCCCTGTGGGAGCTTCATGAAGCAAGAGGCCTGGAGAGGAAGCTGGTAGATGATGCCATGCTCACCATGTGCCTTCCCAGATGAGAGAGGAACCCTGACCATGTTTACCATGTGCCTTTCCACTTGAGAGAGAAAAATCTTAAACTTCAATGGCCTTCATAAATCAAGGTATCTTTCCCTGGATGCCTTAGATTGGACATTTCTATAGACTTGCTTTAATTAGGACATATTCATGGATTTAGAACTGTGAACTTGTAAGTTATTAAATTTCCTTTTTAAAAAGCCCCTCCATTTCTGGTATATTGCATTCTGGCAGCTAACAAACTAGAACAGAGGAGGGAAAATGATCCCTGGAAAAAACATGGAAGTGTAGGAAGAAATAATGAGCTATGGAAAGGGTTACCATGAGGTGATTCTAAATGAATATTGACTATATAAAACATTAAAGATAATGCCTTGTTGAATTTAAAACATATTTAGAGCTAAAATATATGAAAATAATAGCATAAAAGGCATTAGAGTGATAAATAAAGTTAAAGCATTTTGCATGCCTTACATTATTTGGTAAGTGTGAAAAATACCCATTAATATTAAACTAGGAAAAATGATAATGTTTTATTCTCTAGGGTAAACAACAAAATAATAGAAAAATAAACACTCTAATAAAAGAGTAATTAAGGCAAGAAAGGAGAGGAAAAAAGAATATAGAAAAGTTGGAATAAATAAAAAGCAATAGTTAGTTGTTAGATCCAAATCCAAATATATAAGAAGTCATGTTAAATTTAAGTAGACTAAATGCTACAATAAAAGACAAAGATTCTCAGACAGGATTTTTAAGAAAGCAACAATTACATGCTTTTTACAATAGCTACACTTCAAATATAAGAAAATTTGAGAGTTAAGGATGGAAACATTATATCTTACAAACCATAAGTCAAAGAAATCAGAAAAAAAGTATACTTTAATGTAAGAAGCATTACAAGAAATAAAATAGGTATTTCTTATTGCTCAGAATTTGTTTAGTCGATCTCATAAAGAAAAACAAATGAATCCCGAAGACAGTAGAAGAAAAGAAATCATAAGATGGCAGCAAGAATTAATGAAATAGAAAACTAGCATACAATAGAGAAATTCAACAAAAACAAAAATAATTATTTCTTAAAAATACTAATAAAATTGATAAGAACTAGGAAATACTGATTGACAAAAATAAGAGAGAGAAGGCATTAGTTACCAGTATAAAAAATGAAAATGATAATGTTACTCTAACTCAAATTATTAAAAAGAAAAATTTTTAATTATCAATATGAGTAATTTTATGCCAGTAAATGAACAATTTTCTAGGAAAAAAAACATACGTAATTAATATTGTCTTAAATTAATTATTAGTTTAATATTAAAGAAACCTATAGAATAGATTTTGGTCTGATACTTTGTTTGGGTCAAAAATATCTCTTTTAAGACCACACAAAATGTCATTCCAGTCATTCTAGTCATTCCCCTGATATTGACAAGTATAGGCCATTTAGGAAAAACTTTAACTGTAGAGTCACCCCTTGTGGTTTTAGTTACAAAATAATACATCGGGAGTATTTAGAGGATGACAACATAGACTCACAGAGTAAATGACATTTGAGTTGGATGACATGGGAATGGAGTGTATAAGAGAGTAGATTTGAGAGTCATGTATCTTCTAAACATCTAAAAGAGTTGCTTGGCAGATCCTTGATGAAGTCCATAGGCTAATGTGCTTCAAGTTCCCAGGCAATGTGTCTAAATGTGTTTTCAAAGAAAAAAATGAAGGGGTTGGTGCACAGAAACACTCCTCCCTGCCTCTCTGAAGTCCCTTTCTTAATCTAGTGTCTCTATTTCTTCCTGCCTCTTACATGAGAGACTTTCTGTGGTGGGGGTTGTTCTACTGCAGCTTGCCTCCCTTCCCAAAAATGCATCCTGTGCTCAGGATCAGGTCTGTCAGCCTAGAGGGATGAAACACAAACTCCTAGTAGATAGGCGGACTGCAGGACATTCCCTCTCCTATTTAATACCCCGAGCATATGTCAGTACTCACTGGAGGCAGTCTGACTCTGAAGGGCATGTTTCATGACATCCAGCTCACACCCTGTGGTGTGTCTGTCCCTGGGAGAGAGGGGAGGGGACTTCTCCAGTATGGGACACAAACCTAAATGGCAAGTGCTATGCATAGAACACTTCCCTACATTGGCCAGGAATTGAGACCTGCTGTTTGTGCAGGACAATGCCCATGGGTAAAGGTGAGCTTGTTCCATCTCCTCTCTACATGAGTAAGCTCTTTCCATTAGTCTGGAGAGTTGTGCTTTTGCTGGAGACCTGTATAGGAGTGGGATGGTGTCTCTTTAGTTATCTCTCCTTGTGTCTGACATTTTCCCAAGTCCAGCCTTCAGCTGTATCTCCTCAGATTAAGCAGTCAATCTTTGCCTATATTTCCCATGATGTCATTTAAACATTATTTAGGGAAGATTCCTCAAAATCCATAAATTTGGCTTTTCTACTGACTTCAAGATAGATCAAATCATGACACTCCTCCATACCAAAGTCCAAGTTCCTCAATCCAAGATTTCAACACTTCACCATTGATCTCCAAGCTACCATTCCAGCTTTCACTCTCTGAACTCCTGCTCCCTCCTTTATAATAAAGAGCCTCCTTTTTGTTTTTTGTCACGATGACATCTGCACCAGCCTATGAACATTCTCTCATGCTTCAATTTAGTTCACACTGTTTTTTCTTCCAGAAATTCCTCCTGGTTCTGCCTCTCAATTCTTACTCATCTTTCAAGAGCTAGGTCAATCCCAATTTATCTAAGAAAACTCTCTATATTTATTTTCCTTTTCTCTTCTTTCTCTATAGTCCTGGAATAATTTGCACCTCTGCTCACTTATTTCATTCATATATTTCATAGTTGAGTTTTTTTAGATGCTTTTTCCAGTAGATTATGGTGGCAGGGACCACTTTTTACTCATTATTGCTTTCCCCAATTCCCAGTTCAGTTTATATTTGTTCTCTATAGAATCCTTTGAATTTCTGAATGATCACTATGAACTTTCAGCCCTTTTGTTCATGCATATCCCTATGCCTAAATTGCCTATTTTCTATTGGAAAATTCCTCTTCATTCTTGGATATCCAGCCCTTCTGTAATTCTCTTTATGAAGTCTCCCCAACGCCTCATTGAACCATGTTCATGGTTCTTATAATACATAATTTTATTAGACTGTCTTAAAAGTATTTCTAACAAAATGTGGTTTATTTGGCATAAAGTTTGTGATATGAAAGTTGAATTTCATATAAATAAATACATGTGGTATCAAATTGAAGCATATTTTTAAGGCACTTTTTGCTATGTATGTTCCTTTGCATATTTAATTAATTTTAATTAAAATGGAGCAATCAGAATGTGTAAGAAAACACATATCTCACTAAAGTGTGTCTTCTAGAATGAAAGATTTGAGGGTAAAGGCAGCTGCGATGAAAGTGTAAATTAATACAGAAGCCTCAATCAGTGGCTCAGCAAGATGACATTGGCTCAAGAAAGCAGTGTACATTTAGAGAAACTCTGAGTGGATTACACAGTTCAATTGTTATCTGCATGATCATGCAATGGAAACAGCATTCTACAGAAAAAATTAGAGTATAGTGTTCTCAGGAGATGAAATCCAGCTTCATTCAAATGAAAGGAGTACTCCTTCAACAACCACAAAAATCCCTAACTCATTGTTCTAGTTTGCTAAGTGCCAGAATGCAATACACTGGAAACAGAATGGCTTTTAAAAAGGGGAATTTAATAACCTGCTAGGTTCTCGTCATTCTGTCATTATTCTCTGCTTTTCAGAATCTCAAGCCTTTTCCAAAATGCTTCCTCTTTTAAAGGATTCCAGTAAATTACTCAAGACCCACCTGGAATGGATGGAGTCACATCTCCCTCTAAGTAAAATTTAGTAAGGCTGAGAAAGTGCCCCAATTAAAGCAAGTCTATAAAAATGTCCAAATGAAGGCACCAACAAGAAAGGTTCTTCATTCAAGAAAGGTCGATGAAGTTCAGGGTTTCTCTCTCAACTGGAAAGGCATGTGGCAAACATGGAGATGTCTGCTAGCTTTCTCTCCAGGGTTCTTGTTTCATGCTGCTCCCTTAGGGTCATTCTCCTTCTTCATCTCCAAAGGTCTCTGCTGGCATGGGCTCTCTGCTTTGTGGCTCTTGTCATTCTGTCATTATTCTCTGCTTTTCAGAATCTCAAGCCTTTTCCAAAATGCTTCCTCTTTTAAAGGATTCCAGTGAATTACTCAAGACCCACCTGGAATGGGTAGAGTCACATCTCCCTCTAATCAAAAGTTCATACCCACAATTGGGTGAGACACACCTCCATGGAGATAACCTAATCAAGTTTCCAACCCACATTATTGAATAGGGATTAAGAGAAACTGTGATTGGCTCAGAATTAAAACATGACTTTTCTGGGGTACAAATCCTTTCAAACCGGCATACTCATTAAGCATTTTTGATGTATGCAGGATTGATCCAGAATGATCCAATATGATCCAGAATTTGCACCTTCATTGTGATTAGATCCAGTCCTGGGCCACATTTCTAGGTGGACAATGATGCAAGAAATTTGACTAAGTTGGGAGGTAAATAACTAGTAATTATTGCTTTCATTAGAAATACATTTAAAAGATGGGTTTGAGTTGCTATAGCACATTATTTACAGTGCTCTTCAAAAACTAATAAACCGTCTTCAAAATATTATTGCAGAGCAAATGGGAATACAAAGAAATATCCTAGCTTTTGCCATAAGAGAAGTCATGGTTGAATTGGGAAGGCAGACTATATACATGAAACCATAAATAATAATAATAGGAGAAACCGAAGACAAAATATGCAGTTTATGAAACTTTCTCTCAACTGAGAAAAAATTGAGCAGATTGTTAGGATAGAAAGCAGGAAATATCCCTTCTCTGGGAGAATTGCAGACATTTTTAATCAGGAGAGAGCTGCAATGTCCTATAAATAGAAGTCAGAGAAATAATGCAAGTTTTTTCCTTTAATTTTATTAAATAAGAGTCGTGAGGCTTACCAGTTGCAATATCAACTCCGACAGTGTATGTTCATGTTGCATGGACACAATTTGAGTTCTCAACTTTTCAGTCACTGCTCCCATAAATTAACAGGTTGAGCTTAATTTTGCTATGGTGATCCCATAAGCAGATTTCGATAAGAGAATTTGTATAAATTTTAAACTCTGAATTTGAATCTAGTGAATAATTCTGCATGGATAAATAAGGTTGAATTTCAGTAGGGAAAAATGAAATATATTTCTTTATATTTGTGAAAATAATTTTAGTCAAAAAGCACATGACCCAATGTGAGTAGATAATGAAGTATGAATCATTTCAACATAAGCTTGAGAATGTTGTTCTTAAAACTGAAATGACTATGTTTTTTTTCCTTCCCTAAGATAGATCTTCAAAGCCAGATGCATGCCACAATACTCATCCAGCATGAGTGTTTTTGATTGAACAAATAGCTTTAACAGAAGTAGGGTGTACCAAGAATTATTTGGTCCTACCCTTTCTTAAATTGATGTTTAGTTTTTTCCATGGTTAGCAGTTTGGGATAACTCTGAAATATTCATTTAACATTTTTCAACCATATTTCCTGCAGACAGTTTCATTCACTCATCACTAAAGACTCAATAAATCACCCAGTGTTTATTAAGATCCTGCTGTGTGCTTGGCTCTCGGCTGTATTTAATGTGAGATTAAAAAGAGTGCATTCCTGGCCTTATAGAGACTATAATCCAATTGGGAAGATCACTGGCCTACAGAAATCATGGTGACCTTGGCTAAACAAAATAGAATGAACCTTCTCAGAGTGTGGAAAGTCCTTAGAGATGGTCAAATTTAGAAAACAGGTCTTTTGAGGAAGTCACAGAAGCAAAACAAGCGGAGTTTAGTAGATGAATAGTATTGCAAAGCCAAGTGCATGACCCACCTCCACCAAGAATAACCCAGAGCAGAAGCCAAAGCTGTCAGAGAAAAAGGTCCTTCATGTCCCAGAAACTCAAGGGACACTTGCCTACATGGCATTCCCTAATACCCCAGAAAGTCCCACTGGCTACATCTTTACAATGCTTTCTCAGCCTCTTTTCTTCATTTCCACAAGCCCAAATCTTATCCTTTCAGGGTCTACCCCAAATGCTGCTTCTTCCTTGAAAATTCCTAATTGATCCAGCTGTTTTCTTTCATAAACTCATAGCCTGTATCTCTCTTATTGCCAAGGCCATAGTTTACTTTGTTTCAGAGCTCTTAGCAACTGGGACTTAGGCTCTCACATTTCCATCTTGGACACAAGAACCAGTGTGATTCCCCTTTATATGTTCACCAGAACCTAATGATGCTATTATTCAAGAATTACTTGTTGAATTAGTTAATATAAAATAAAGTAATAAATAACATATGAAATAAACTATAATTTTTTTATTTGCCTTTGTACTCAATTATGTGATTCTACACAAACTAACTGAAGTATCATACGAAGTCTTTCACCAGGAAGAAAAATCTGCATGAAGATTACATAAAAGGAGGGATACAATGCTGTCTGGATATCAGGAATTAAGCCTTTGGTCCCAGTCATGAGGCGACAAGGGTGGGACTAGATTACTGGTAGTGGTGATGGGAGGCAGAACAGAATCACATGATTGCATAGATATAAGAAATGAAAGAAGTAGTGATAAATGAACTATGCTTCAAATTTGTAAATTTCATAAAAGTTTGGATAATGTCTTGTGTGACATTGGAGGTGACAGAAAATTAAGCACTGATTTGTAAGTGAGTGACACTGACATAATAGCAAAGGATGTCTGAGCTCCCAATTCCAACTTGGTCATTTTTTTTTGCTGTGTGATATTGAGCAAGTTACTTAACATCTCTGATCTTCAATTTCCTCAACCTTCTAATGGAGAGAGTAATTTTGAGTTCTTTTGATTGCTGTGAGGAACCAAGAGGAAATTTTTTTTAAAACATGCTTGCCAAATGCAGCAACTGGCAGATATTAGGCAACTAGTCAAAGGTAAATATCAATGATTCTTTGCTAAATTTTTGAATGAATGCCTTAGGGTGGAGGTAAAAGGGAAAGAGTAAGGAAATGACACAGGGAAGGAGTAAACAAACCACTGAAGGAGAACAAGAAAATTCAAGATCAAGGGAAGCATGGAAGATTTCAAGAGAAATGCTTCCTCTGCTTGCTTTAAATGGTGGCAGAGAATTATGTCAAAGAGGTAGTTCTCTGTGGTAGTTAGATTCAGGCGTCAACTTAGCCAGGTGAAGGTGCCTAGTTCTGATGCTGTGGACATGAGACAATGGCATAGGAAGCTCATCTGACACTGATTACATCTGCAGTTGGCTAGGAGGCATGCCTGCTGCAATGAATGATGTTTGACTTAATTGGCTGGTGCTTAAATGAGAGAGCTCAACATAGCACAGCCCAAGCAGCTCAGCATTCCTCATTTCAGCACTCGCAGCTCAGCCCAGGCCTTTGGAGATGCAGAAAAAAGTCACCCCCAGGAAAGTTGTTGGAACCCAGAGGCCTGGAGAGAAGGCCAGCAGAGATCGCCCTGTGCCTTCCTGCGTAAGAAAGAACCTCAGTGGAAAGTTAGCTGCCTTTCCTCTGAAGAACTATATGTTAACTAAATAAATCCCCTTTTATTAAAAGCCAATCCATCTCTAATGCGTTGCATTCCGGCAGCTAGCAAACTAGAACAGCCTCTAAGAAACAAGGAGCTGGGAGCTGCAGAGTTCATTGTTGTGATCAGATAATGCATACCACAGAGTGAATTTGTTATATATGTAATGCTAGGAAACACTCTTATTATGCTGGATAGCTCTTAGGTATAAATAGTTAGGAGTTAGAATAAATGACTAAAATTACCATTTGTAATTACATTATGGTTACATTGCTCAACCAAATTTGATAGAATTAGTTATGGAAAAAAAAAGATGAATAAAGCAGAAGCTTTAGGCTGCTGTAGCCACCCAAATGACAAGAGCACGGGTTGAGGAATAGCCAGTGACATGACACACCATTCAATTAAAAAACGTGACTCTTGTTCACTCTTTTTTTAGAATTCCCAAAGCATAAAGGCATGGAGAGCAAGGAGCTCGTGGCATGAAAGATTTTAGATAGCCTCAGTATATAGAAACCAGTAAAAAAAAAACTCCTACTTTGTCAGAAGCTATTTTGGTAAAAGAAAATCCCAGTTAAATGCAGCTGTACTTTGTAATTGTACCCCAGAGTGTCTATTGACAGAGTGCCTGCATGGTACATTACTTTTCTTATACCTTAATAGCTTAGACTGAGAAGAATCAACGCATGGCCCGCAAGACACCTCCACACCAAGGCGTACCTGTGCTCTCACTTCTGGGCCTAAAGAACTTAGACCAGAGAAGGTTCTGTATGGCATCATGGCAGACATTACCAAAGAGATACTGTACTCCTTCCTGTTGGACCTAAATGCAGCCTCAGAATCTACCTCGCCACGTCGCTCTTGACAGCCAACTACAAATCGACTGGAGCTGACCTATGAAAGTTTGTCGTCCTTGTTCAGATATGTGCCTGGCTTAACGTGCCTGATACAAATGTCCTCTAAAATTCATGTTCAGGTCTATGGGCCTATAGAACTCTCAGTTCCAATAATCTAATTAACAGAGCAAGGCTACGACGAGGTAAGAGCTTTGGAGTCCTGCAGACTGGAGGTAAACCAGAATTACAGTAATTGAGGTCCCTAGTGGCCTGGATGACTCCAACTTGTAAATGTGTCGAGATCCTTTAGATCCTTTTAGTTGTGTGTGTGTGTTTATAGGATTCCTTCCATTTAATTTTACCCATGTGCAACATTTCATCCCATATTTTCCTAGTTCAAAATCTCTTTTCCATAGTCTTTATTCTAACAATTCAGTGTTTCTGAACTGACTCATAGTTCAGTCTGAAGCCTCCTGGTCCTTCCTCTTGGCATTACTAATCAGTCTGAAATATGGTGATATGAAAGCACTTCTGAATACCTGGCACTTTGAAAGGTGATGCGCTGATTGCTTTTCCAGAAGAGCAGGGCTGGCACTTCTCTTTTCAGCACATTGGCTTTATTTGACTAGGACGAATGTTTAAACTTCAAGTATTCCAGAATTTAAAACTAATTTATCATCTTGCTACCCTTTACTATATTTTTAAAAGCTTTTTTTTTCTCTTCTCTCGTTTCCTTCCTTCTGTCCAATTGCATCACTCAAAGATTTCTGACCTTTATTCCATGCTAAAGACCTCACAGTTACAGGTGTGGCTCTACCCTTGGTTTTCCCTGGTATTCTTTTACTTTCTTTTTTTCTCTAAAAAATCCATAATGCTTTGGTCCCTTCATATTTCTTTCCCATTCTATGCAGTAGTTCCCCCCAAATTAAAGTTTAAACCAAGAAGGTATATTATGTGGCTAATTCCCATTTCTCCCATGGCAACAAATAAGTAGAGTAGATCTGAGCTTGCTGTCTTTTGATTCTGTAGAGGACATATGATTTAGTAATTAATTAAACTCATCCAACGCACAGGGCAAAATTAAATCGTATTTTAAATAATTCTATTCTTCTCAGTTTTTCCTTCCACACACTTGTTGAATAGTACTAAGGAATAGTTTGAACAAATATTCCAGAGTCAGAATAAACACATAATATTTGGAGGTTCGTGGACAGTTTCTCTGGCTGAAGCAGGATGCTTAAATCATTTTAAAGTGGGATGCTGGTAGGGGGAAAGTCTGAAATCAACCAACCGTCGTAGGGTACTACAACTTCTAAAAGGTGAGCTCTCCTCATTGTTTCCTAGGTGTCTTTACAATATTTAATTTGTGTTTGGGGTGGTGGTGGATCTTGCTAAAGTTTCTCCAATTCATCTTAAAATTATACACTCTGGAGACCATTCTTTAACAACACTTTTGGGTCATTCCAAAACACCTCTGTTACGGAGATTAATACGCTTTGATTCGGAGCCAAAAGCATGGTTTTCAGATGTTACAATTACCTGTTCAGCTTCTCAAGGGCAATTATTTGAAAGGAGCAAATGCTCTGGTTACAATTGCCTCTGTGGGAGCCACAGTAATTGCCATCCATCAGGGCAGCAACCTGCTGAGGGCATCAATTCATAAACTTTGGGCCATCAATAAACTGGAACCTGGGCTACTGGTGCCAACATTCTTTACACAATGAAATATTATTACTGGCAATTAGGTAAACAATGAGCCAACCCTATAATGGAGGAGAGTTGCCAATGACTACATTAGCGTCATCTACAGATGTCTTCATTCTTCTCCTGTGAGGGATTTGCCATACTTTAGGAAATTTGATCACTATAACATCTTGGTGAGGTGAAAAGGATGGGCTTTACCGTTTATGCATTGATTTTTTTTTAATGTGGGGGTGAGGGGAGGGGATGGTAAGGGTCTTGATGGGGTCACTGAGGTCACTCCTGGATCAGCGTTCTTTCCACTCTGCCACTTAGCCTGTCCTGTTCAGATACCCTGTTGAAGGTGCTCAGAACATTCTCGAAGCACACATTCAGATTATCCAAAACCCACCACTGAGCCACTATGGCCGCAGCCTCCACCCCTCCCAGCAAGTCCTCCCTCCTGTCTGACTTGAGGGCACTGGGAAGGCTGTAGCCATGGAGAAGAGCAGGCACTTGTGGGAAAGACTTGCCTCCCGGGCCAAAGCTAGAAAAACAAGGAGTACAACCCACCACCCCAATGGCAGCTTCAGACAAACACAGAGCCAGGCCTTTAAAAGTTATTGGAACTGACAAACACAATGGTCAGGTTGAAATGCAATCAGAAAGCTGACAGATGATGAATGTGTGGGATGTTTTATGAAGTGAAAAAGAAAGTAACTCCAGAATCAGATAATTTCAGTCAATTTTCCATCTAAGTTGGAATTGATGAGTCCCTCCTCTCCACCCTGTTGTTTTTACCCAAATAAATAATGCCGCTGAAAGCTGTTTGATGGGATAAGAGTGCACCATTAACACAGGAAAAACTTGTGAGAGTGCAAATGGTGGGAGGTCGGGAATTTTTAAACGGCACCATTAGAGAAATGATGTGGTTTGGGTTATGCTCCTAAGGCAATGCTGTGTGCCCTCGGTCAGGAAGTTCTTTTTACTGATAAATCATATTTTATTTTCATATGACCTTTAAGTTTATTGAATTCATTTTATATATCAAACAAGTTCAGGGTTGATAAAATATATCTCTAAAATACTAAGCAGGAAATGGTG
Source organism: Myrmecophaga tridactyla (assembly GCA_004026745.1). NCBI lineage: Eukaryota > Metazoa > Chordata > Mammalia > Pilosa > Myrmecophagidae > Myrmecophaga > Myrmecophaga tridactyla. The sequence continues at coordinate 19,482 of PVIY010016090.1, read as the reverse complement.
GTCTAATGGTTAGAGAACAGAATGGAGAACGAGGAGTCCTTTATTTAATTTTCATCAGCACACAAGCCCACAACTTAATGTGACCCAGACAGAAGAGCAAATGATTTTTCTTCTCATTCTCTCATCTAAAAAACAACAGCAACCAAAAAAAAAAAAACAAAAAAGAAATGGCCTTTTCACCCATTTCAACGCACTTACCATATTCATCTTCAATTCCCTTATTCCCCCCCTTTCCTTCCCTTTCTTTTGATTTATTCATTATTTATTTTTATATTATGTGTTAAATGTATCTTTTTAAGCCACCTAACATTGGAGGGGAAGGGTAAAAGATGGATATATATTCTTTGTAGGCCTTTTAAGACTCTATCACAACAATATTGCAAACAAAATGTCAAAGACAGATCACACCCTAATGTAATGTTCAAAATAGTGATGGTTGTCCACTGCTCAGAATAGGGACAAGCTCTGTAAGAAGGGCAGATGAGGATCCCTTAAGTTAGGTACCTAAAACTTGTTCTAAAGAATTTCTTCTGATGTCTCAATACCCCAGCTCCAAGGTATGGGATTAATTCTTAGACTCAAGAGAGGAAATAAATATTAGAAAAATAATTATCAAATGAAATACTTCCCAGGCTCAGGAATATCCCAATGTAGTTCCATCTCTATAATTAGGCATGTGAGGCAAATTATGGCAGAATTAGTTTAGGTTTTTTTAAAATGTTGGAATTAGTAAAACTTTTCATAAAAAGAGGGGATTTACTTTTCTTTTCATTGCTTTCTTATACATTGAAATACTTCTTTCCTTCTCCGCCATTAGATTATAACTCATTGAAATCGAGAGCTGTGTGTTCTAGTTCTTATGTCTATCTCACAATCCCTGGCATAGATGATTGACAGAAGTAGTTAACTTTCTTAGCTAAAAGATTATTTCCTCTTGGAAGTAGAAAGCTCTCCTATGTTTTCCTTAAAATTAAATGAATTACAGATGTGACTTGATAGAGAATCAGAATTACAAAGAATTTGGAGTAGGAAATGTTTATATTTATTTTATTTATTATATAATATTTAAATTTCATATATTTAAAATTTATTTTTAAAGAATTCATAAGACTCACTATGTTACTCAATGAGCATTCTTCAAATGAACTGACAGACTCTCTCCCTACCTCCCTTTCTTAGATCAAATCTAATCATCACTATTTTACATTTACTCAGTTTTGAAGCATATAACCCACAATTTAAGCATGCAATTTTAAAGGTTGCTTTGTTCTTTAATGAACTTAGATGCTAATGCCAGATGCAGCATGTTTAGTTATATACTTTTAAGGCCTTTATTGAAACTTCTGGATTGGATAGGAGTTTCAGAGATAATGAGACGCTAGATTACATTTAAGCCTAACTCTGTTTCATTGATGTGTTCTTTTTGATGCTTAAAATCTCCAGCACAAAATTAGGGATTGACTACTCAGTTTTTACCTTCTTCTCTATTGTTTTCATGGATAGATATGGTCTTCTAAAATATATGTTAAGGTCCTTGAATGTAGCAACATTTATGATCTGTATCATTGAGAGCAATCTCATTTAGCCCAAGATTTCTCAAACCAAGGACCACAACAACTTACTAAGGCAATAATTTATCCCATGTGAGTAAAGTTGGGCGCACGTGTGTGTGTGTAGTCAATTATCCATGAATGGAGACACGCTGAAGTCTTCTAGGATAGATAAGATTTTGTGTAGTTTTTAAATTAATCTGTTAATCAATTATTTTAATTGTTACTTGCACGTTCTTTACATGAGGAGAAAGGCTTTCAGAGTATGTTTCTGAATCAATAAGCAGATTTTCAACTCTTAACTATTGATTTGTTATTAGGAACAGTCTGTTCATTGTTTGTGTGTCATGAGGTTGGTGAGCAAAATTAACTTCTACTAACAAAGTGTTTACAATGTTAAGGGGACAAACACAATTCTCTACAGCAAACTTTCTCATGTCTCAGTGGTTCCAGTAAATAGTATCTGGAAAATAGCTGTTAAGGAAAACTCTTCTCCCTTTTGCTCAACAAATAGATTGAAACCTTTTTATGATGACTATAATCAGATTAACTGTAGATTTAACTTAAAATTTATGGCAACATGTATGGAAATCTTTCTTAAAATTATAATCCAGACCACCCAAAAAAAGCTCACAGTGATCCAGTGCTTTGCATTTTCTAAAGACCTCATGTCAGTGGCACCTTCACTTAAGTTTTTATTTTGGAGGCATTGTAATTTATGGCTGATGATTTCATTATAATTTTATTCATTGTTGAATCAAGGACTATGTGGCCTTTAATAATTTATTTCCAGGAGATATGTCTTTCAGTTTCCCAAGATGTTATCACATGAAGCCAGACTCTCTCGCCCATTCCTTATGGCTCAGGATACATGATTAAGGATGCCAGTTGCTATTGGCAGCCATATTGTGACCAAGAGGAGATTTAGAATCAAACTAATGCTGTGGCTATCAGAATAGGGATAGAATAGTGAACTAGGTCCTGGATAATATTGTGAGCCAATTGGTGAAGTCAGAAGTTTGCCTTATCCCCGAGCTTCCTCTATCATGAGTTAAACAATTTGACTATCGTTTAAACCAGATTAAACTTGGGTTTCAGTTACTTAGAGACAAAAGTATACAGATATAATATTTGAAGTAAAGGATAGCATAGAAGCAACAAAGAGAAACATTACTCGTATTACAATTCTTCGGGGAGACATCTTTGCTCATTGACCAGACTTAACCTCAGTTATTCAAACATGGGAGTTAAGATAAATAGCAATAATCACAGATCAAAAAGATACACAACAGAAATACATCCAGATAATATTTCAAGCAAGAGTCCTAGGATGCTATAGTGATGGTTTTATGGTTACTTGTGGTGGTGATGGTGATTGTTATTTTTAAAACCTTGAGTATCCTCTATAATAATGGAGCTTTATTAAACTTTAACATATGAGACAAAGAATTAGCTGTCTAATGAACTCAGTATGTGGTTTCTTTGCATCACCATCAGTTGAAACAACCTGTCACTTGATTTTGTTTGTTTCTACATGGCTACCTAAGAACAAATAAATTACCATGTTTTAGTCCTCATACAATGCCAACAATGAGTCAGTTAATTGTCTTAGCTTGCCATTGAAGGGTTTTCTTGCACCATCATTTGACTCATCTAGTTGATGGATAACACCCTTGTGCTTTGACAATTTCTAGGCTAAGTACTGATATCCCTTCATGGGTGGCCTATTGCGGTTGACTTTTAAGTTGCACAATATCCATTCTTCCACTCTCCCAAGGTTGATGAATACATTGCTTCCTATTCTTTAATAAAATATGTCAGTAAGTTAGTTTAAAAAGAAACTTCTTAGTGAATAGTAGTCTGCAATCAGGTTGCCTGGGTTTGAAACCTGGTTCTACTAGCTACCAGAACTTGGGCAAGTGACAAACTCTCTGTGCATTGACTTCTAATTTTTGTTAAGTTGGGATAATAGTGAAATTTCTTACCTAGGATTGCTGGGAGGATAACATGAGTAAATATGTGTAAATTACTTAGAATGATACTTTCACACCATAAGTACAGAATAATAATCTGCTGTTCACCCACTGTTCATCCATTCAACAAATAATTTGTCAAGATCACGTTATGGCTAAGTACAGTCTAGGCCTTATAGAAATACAAAGATAAAAAGGAACAAGTAGTTAACTGTTGAGATAAGCCCAACCAAAAAATAACAATGATGTCAGAGAGTACTAAAGTGTCTCCATTGAAGTATATCATGTATGGCAGAGGACTCAATGGTTCAATGATAGGATTATTTTTCCCTTATATTCCTGTGCAGTGATTTAGTGTTATTCTGTTGCAATAAAAGTTTCTTTTGCCAAATTTGCTTGGCTGTTGCCTGTTTTCTTATTTTCCCCTTATAGCAAAGAAGCATAGTGTTTTATAAAAGCAAGCAAGGATGCTGAAGAAAGCACCACAACATAGAAAACAGATTGTGACCTCCTCCCTGCTCTCTAACTGACCACATTTTCCTTTGAGCCTCATTGTTCTCTGTCAATAGTTTGCTTATTCTGAAAGGTCTAAGATCATATCCTGTTGGGCTGTGAATCCCCAGCATCTAACAAAATATCCCTGATTTCAGAAACTTGGCCAATTAGAATAACACATTCTCCTGGCCACCATGATTGGTTCAGAAGGAAAATGACCCAAATGAGAAATTTTCTGCCAGAACAATTGTTGAAAGACTCATTCTGTCTACTCATGATGCCAAACTGTTGGTAGATGAGTGCAGTGTTGCCAACAGCCATTTTGCTTCCACCTGGAAAAAGTGTGAGAAGGAAGCAGAGGCCAGAGAGTTAGAGACATAAAAGAGAAAGAGAATTGCTGAGAAAACTGTTTGGAGCCCTGGATTCAGCTGGTTTTGGCCTTCCCAGTTAACGAGCCAAGACGTTCCCTCTTTGTTTAGACAGTTTGGGATGGGATGCTTGTTGCTCACACACAATAGTCTTTAGTAATAAACTGTTTTTCTTAGCCCTAAGGAATATAGAAACTGGCCAGTAGATCAAGAATCAAGAATAACAATAATTAGAGGACCCAGAATAATGCTCTTGTTATTATTATTCACGGAATTTTTTTTGTACATAAATTTTTCTATAGCTTTGTTTTCGTATTTGAATAGTTAGGGAAGCAAAAATGATCATCATCATCACCATCACCCTATCACCACCACAGCTCTCAACATTGCCATGTGCATAGAGCTTTACAGTTTACAAAGGGCTTCTGTTCTAGTTTGGAGCTGCCAGAATGCAATATACCAGAAATGGAATGGCTTTTAAAAAGGGAGAATTTAATAAGTTGCTAGTTTACAGTTCTAAGGCTGAGAAAATGTCCCAATTAAAACAAGTCTATAGAAATGGCCAATCTAAGGTATCCATCCAGGAAAAGATACCTTGGTTCAAGAAGGCTGATGAAGTTTTCAGGATTTCTTTCTCAGGTGAGAAGGCACATGGTGAACATAGTCAGGGCTTCTCTCTCATCTGGAAAGGCACATGGTGAACATGGCGTCACCCCTAGCTTTCTCTCCTGGCTTCCTGTTTCATAAAGCTCCCCGGGAGGCACGTTCCTTCTTCATCTCCAAAGGTCGCTGGCTGGTGGACTCTGCTTCTCGTGGCTATGTCGTTCTGCTCTGCTCTCTCTGAATCTCTCATTCTCCAAAATGTTTCCACTTTTATATGACTCCCAAAACTCACCAAGACCCACAAAATGGGTGGAGACATGTCATCACCTAACCCAGCTTAACAACCACTCTTGATTAAATCACATCTCCAGGGAGATGACCTGATTACAATTTCAAACATACAGTATTGAATAGGGATTATTCTGCATTTATGAAATGGGATTTAGATTAAAACATGGCTTTTCTAGGGGACATACATCCTTTCAATCCAGCACAGCTTCCTTTGTCTCACTGGATCCTACTGACCACCCAGACACCAGGAATAGAAACATTATTAATATTGTTTGTGCAAGGAAATTATGGTACCCATCATTAAAGGAACTTGACTGGCTTCATACATTCAGTAGAAGTGATAGTTAATTATATGTGTCAACTTGACTAGGTTATGGTGTCTAGTTGTTTGGTCAAGCAAATATTGGTCTGATGGCCATAAAGCAAGAACTAAGGATTTCAGCAGTCAAAAAAAAAAAAAAAAAAAAACAATTTCTGCCTCTCCTTCAACCAATCCATTTTCTCCTGGGGAACAGCACCTTCACCTAGTTGCTAACTTTTAACCTGCCCAATGGAATTCAGACTTGCCATTCCCCCCCAACTATGTGAGCCAATTCCTATAATGAATCACTTAGCGTTTTATATAAATATAAATATGAATCCTGTCAGCTCTGTTTCTCTGAAGAACCTGAGTAGTACAGTAGATAAGAGCTCTGTTTCCAAAAACCTAACTGCTCCACAATAAATACAATGTAAATATTTTTAAAGTAAATATTTACTTCCACATATAGGTAAGACTTACCCTTTACCCTAAACAATAATTGGAAAAAATCAGGGAATATACATACAAACACACATATCAACAAAGTATAGACATAGAAAAATAGGCAGCACAGCACTGTAATCTCTGGGAAGGGAGATACACAAGGTAAACCATACAATGGCATGAGCCTAATGTTTAGAGGTAGTTTTCAAGCTGCAGCTCAGGAAGGAGAAATCCAAAAAGTGTTTCGTACACTCTCCGAGTTGAGGAGACTGAGAAAGAAGTTTAGGGAGGACAAGATAGCTAGAATTTGTAGGGTTGTATAATCAGAAAGGATGGGACTTCAGGGAGCTGTGCAGAGAGAGAGAGAGGGCTCCAGAAATCTTCAGAGGGAACTCTTGAATCTTTGACTGAGTACCAGTCAGTGCACACAGAGAGAGAAACACCTAAGGTCAGAGAAAGAACAGCCTGAAGCGAATAGACAGAGCTGGTTCTCACTAGCCAGAGAAGAAGGACCTTATGTTATAGTATAAGAGTAGAATCCTCAGAAAGATCATGCATTCAGAGTGAGAAAAATTAGCCCCAGACTAAAGGCTTCTCTGCTTCCATTTTAACAAAGAATAAAAGCAACCTAAAAGTATCCAGTTGATTATAGGTAATTCCACTGTACGGCAAAACAAAAGCAATACTATCTAAAGGAATACAATAAGATTCAACTACCAACAAAACAAAATTCACAATGACTGGTTGGCAGCCATTAAAAAATTACCATGCATACAAAAATGCAGGACAATATCATTCAGGATCAGGAAAATATCATCAATAGAAAGAATTAATGACAGAGATGAATTAATTACCAAAAAATACATTAAAACAGTTGTTATAAATATTTTTGATATGGTCTTGGAGGCAGACAGAAACATAAACATGGTCAAGAAAAAAATTAAAGCTATTAATAAGACCCAAATGAAACCTCTAAAGATGAAAAAAAAGTGTGTAAAATGAGCTCTACTGAAGACCATTCTCAGCAACTAGACTGACAATCCAGAAAATGTCAACATCATGCTGAAGGGACAAACAGTTATTGTGAAGTGCCCCTGAGGAACCCTGTGAAAGGACTTCACTCATATCAGTGTAGAACACTGTGCCAGTTAGAAAGGATTATGTACTCTAGAAGAGCCATGATTTAATTCTGATCTGTCTTGTGGAGGCAGACATTTCTTTTAATCCCTATCCAGCACTATAGGTTGAAAACTTGATTAGATTATTCCCACAAAGATGTGACACACCCAATTGTGGGTATTAACCTTTGATTAGAGGGAGATGTGACTCTACCCATTCCAGATGGGTCTTGATTAGTTTACTAGAATCCTTTAAAAGAAGAAATATTTTGGAAAAAGCTTCCGAACCACAGGAACCATGAGAGCCCATGCAGCCAGAGACCTTTGGAGATGAAGAAGGAAAATGCTCCCAGGGGAGCTTCATGGAAAAAGAAGCCTGGAGAGAAAGTTAACAGATGTCACCATGTTTGCCATGTGCCTTTCCAGTTGAGAGAGAAACCCTGAACTTCATTGGCCTTTTTTGAGTGCAGGTAACTAACCTCTTGTTGGTGCTTTAATGGGGCATTTTTATAGACTTGCTTTAGTTGGGACATTTTCACAGCCTTAGTACTGTAAATTTGCAATTTAATAGCCCCCCCCCCTTTTAAAAGCCATTCTGTTTCTGATATATTGCATTCCAGCAGCTAGTAAACTAGAATAAACTCAGTCTACTTGGGAAAGAAAAGAAAAGGCTTCAGGTTGACAAATGGTAAGGAAATAGGAGCTGGCTACAGTTTGCACTATCTGTACTCATATATAAAACATGATCAAGGGTGTTACACTGGGCTTCCATTACAAGATGAGGTCTGTGTATGCTCACTTCACATTAACATTGCTATTCAGCAGATAGGTCTCTGGTTGAAATTCAGAATTTCTTGGATGAAAAATACATCCACAGGATTCAGGTGAAGGCAGGTGTGGCCTGTTTAGTATCTCAAGTCCAGAAAAATGAGTTAATTCTTGAAGGAAATGACATTGAATTTGTACCAAATTCAATTGCTTTAATTCAGCAACCCACAATAGTGAAAAACAAGGATATAAGAAAATTTGGGATGGTATCTATGTCTCTGAAAAAGGAATAGTCCAGCAGGCTGATGAAAAGAGCTAAGGAGTTGGGCAGAAATGGAAACAATAAGATGCCACAACTATTTGATTCTGAACATGCAATAAAGTTCATCAGTTAATTTGAAAAAAAAGTATGAAATGAAAAATAAGTTGGATGAGTAAACAGAAAGTTACTGCAGAAGAAAACATAGCAATAGAAACAACTGAAGAAATTATTGAAGTGATAGAAACTGTGAAGATATAACAGTAGAAATTATCCAAAATGCAACATACATGGAAAAAATCAATAAATATGAACAAAGCATCATAAACCTACGAGACAATATCAAGCAGCCTAAAATATAGATAATCAGATACCAAGCAAAAGAGGAGTCAGTGAGGAAAAAAGAACTACTTGAAGAGATAATGGCCAAAATTTTTCCGTACTTGATCAAAATCATCTGCCTACTTATGCAAGAAGGTCAAAGGAATCTCAAGAAAAATGAACATGAATAAAAGAATGCCAAGGCACATTCTAATCAAATTACAGAAAACAGTAGTAAGAGAAAATCTTAAAAGTACATGGAAAAGAAAAGCACTATATATTAAGCAACAACAACAAAAAAGAATTACAGCAAACTTTCTGCCAGAAACTATGTAAGCCTGGAGACAATGGAATGACATCTCGATGTCTTGGAGGAAGGAAGAAAAGAGGGAGGGAGGATAGGTAGGAAGGAGAAAGAAATAAAGGAATTTATTTTCAGACAAAAAAAAAAAAAAAACCAGAAAATTCATTACCACTAAGACAGAAATGTTAAGGTTGGGTTAAAAAGCAAGACCTAAGTATATGCTGTACAAGAAATCCATTATATATATGAAAATAGCAATAGGTTAAAAGTAAAAGGATGGTTAAATTGTATAGAGTTTCTACTTGAGGTGATGGAAAAGTTTTGGTGATGGATGATGGTGATGGTAGCACAGCATAGTTAATGTAATTAACAGCACTGAATTATATATTTGAATTTGGTTAATGGGGGAAATTTTAGGTTGTATATATATTATTAGAATAAAAATTTTAAAACATACATAGGAATGCACAACATTAGGGAATCCTAATATAAACCATGTACTATAGTTAACAGTACAATTAAAATAATGTTCTTTCATAAATTCTAACAAATATCACACTAATGCAAGGTTTCAATAATGGAGGTATTATATGGGAACTCTGTATATTCTTCATGATTTTTCCATAAACCCCCAATTTCTTAAATAAAAAAAAGAATGGAGAAAGATATACCAAGCAAACACTAGAAACAAAGCTGAAGCAACCATATAGTATCAAATAAAATAGACCTCAAGACAAGGAAGCTTACCAAGGATAAAGAAGGATGTTTCATAATGGTAAAATGATCAATTCATCAAAAGGACAAAAAATTTAAAATGTGTTTGCACCAAATAAGAGCTGCAACATATATGGAGCAAAAACTAAACAAACACATAGAAACTGCAAAGATAAATACACAAATTTACATTTGCAGTTGGAGACTTCAACACTCCTCTCAGTAACTGAACAAGTGGACAAAAATTAGTAGTGCTATAAACTTCATATAACCCTATCAACAAAACTGACAATTTTATATTTAGCATTTTTGCATTTTGATATTTATAGAATGTTACACCCAAATAAAAAGCAGAAAATTTATTATTTTTAGGCACACATGCAGCATTTACCAACACAGATCATATTCCGGGCCATAAAACAAATGCCAATAAATTTAAGAGTGTTTAAATCATACAGAGCATGTTTTCTGACTGTAAAGAAAAGAAAAGAAAAATCGAATCCAAAATGATGTCTGGAAAATCCCAAATAATAGAAAGCTAAACAACATACATCTACATATAAAATAGGTCAAAGAAAAAAACTCTTAAGGTAAATTACACATTATTTTTAATTAAATGAAATTTGAAACACAACATATCAAAATTTGTGGGATGCAGCTAAAACAGTGCTTAGAGGGAAATGTACAGCTTTAAGTGCTTCTATTAGAAATTAAGAGCCTATAAACAATTATTTGAGCTTATATTTTAAAAAGCTAATACAGAAGAACAGATAAAGCTCAAAGTAGCAGAAGTAAGGAATCATAAAGATAAGGGCAGAAATCAATGAGAGAGAAAAAAAGTAGAGAAAATCAATGAAATTGAAATACACTTATTTGAAAAGAACGAAAAATAAAAAGAATGAAAAAACTGACAAACTTCTAATGGTACTAATCAGAAAAAGAAAGATACACAAGTTATGAATGTCAGGAATGAAAGAAAGGACCTCATGACAGATCCACCTGACATTTTAAGGAGAGGGGAGGTGGGGATAACCCAGGGGGCTGACTACCTTCTCTATAGCATTGTTTGATTTCAGTCCTGAAAATGGGTTTGTCCTGATCACTGCCCTTAATTTATACCTATTAGTATAGAAATAAGCTCACTCTCTTCTTTCTGGATCAATACTAACTAAAATAGTGTTTGCCTCTCTGATTGCGATAATAATACATATTCAGCACTGTTTCATTCTGCTAAGCTGCTGAGATTCAATACACCATAAAATGGGTTGGCCTATACCAATGGGAATTTATTGGTTTAAAAGCTTACAGTGCTAGGCATTATCAAGACGATACCTTCTTCCTGAAGAGAGCATCATGGATGACAAGGCACATGGCTGCATCTTCTGGTCCCTCCCTTCTCTTCTAGGTTTGATTGCTTTCGGCTTCTGGCTTCAGTGGCTGTCCCTCTGTTTCTCTGGCTGTTTCTCTCACCATCTGTGTCTTTCTCTCTGTCTTCATCCTCTTATAAAGGACTCCAATAATAGTATTAAGACCCATCCTGAATGAGATGCGTCACATCTCAACTCAAAAGATTCTGCTCATGGGCGGTGCAATGGTGGCTCAGTGGCAAGAATTCTTGCCTGCCGAGCTGGAGAACCGGGTTCGATTCCCAGAGCCTCCCATGCCAAAACAAAAGATCCTGCTTACCAAAAGATCCTACTTACAATGGGTCCACACCCATGAGAATGGGTTAACTTTAATAACATCCTTTTCTGGGTTACATACAGTTTCAAACCATGACAAACATAAAAGAGACTGTACAGATACACACAAAAGCAAAATGTAGACATCTATGGAGGTGGAATTAAGTGGAGGCAATGAGGTAACTTAATTTCATTGTATTTTTTTAATGAGAATATACTTATACATCACTTGTCATTAAAAACAAATGAACAAAATGGAAATTTGAAAATTTGAACAATACAGTAAAGTATGAAAATTCACTTTTAATTATATTCTACAGATCAGTTAGTATTTTGTGTATTTTCTTCTAGTAATTTTTCTATTTATATAAATGTGTAATTATATATTTTATAAAGCGTTGAATATACCGTACTTGTTCAATTCACTTTCTCATGGTTATATCGAATTCATTCACTGACCATAATTTATTTATCCATACTTATATTGCTGAGTGTTTTATGGCAGCATAAACAATGTTGCAAAGCACAAAAATGAGCATACAACTTTCTAATATCTCAAATTGTTTTCTTAGAATACATTCCTAGAAGTGAAGTTGTTGACTCAAAGTTATGAATGTTGTAAGGCTTTTGTTATATATAACTCATGTTGCTCTCTAGAAAACATTGTTCTAAAATCAGTGTATGACTATGATTACTTTCCAGAAACCTACAACCTCCAGTGGGTTCCTAGGTCAGGTGAATCCTGAAATCCAGAGGGGTCGCCTCTCCAGAACATCAACTAGCTGCAACCCCCATCCCGTATTATTGACGGCCTTTTCCAAAATGAAAAAATTAGAATGGGCATTGCCCAAAGACCCCTAAAGAGTAGGAGAAAGATCAAAGGATAAGGTGGAGTTATAACAAAGAATTTAAGATTTAACAAATGACTGCTGAATCATTATATTGATATTTCTTTTAGTCTCCAATGTCTTAGAGCAGCTAAAAGGAAAAACCTAAAATTGTAGAACTGCAACCCATACCAAACTCTGAAATCTGTTCTCTAACTAATTGTTGCAGTGTGCTTTGAAATGTATCACTTTTTTGTATATACTTTTTTTTTTCAAGTGGGCAGTCATCAGAAATCGAACCTGGGTCTCCGGCATGGCAGGTGAGAACTCTGCCTACTGAACCACCATGGCCCGCCCTATCTGTCATTTTTTACAATTAATAAAAATAAAATAAAGAGACAGGAAAGCTAAAATACATAAAATTTAAAACTGGAAACGGTGTATGACTCTCCACATTTCCCATCCCAACGTCTTTGCCAAGACGTTTTTATGATCTTTTTTCATCTTTGCCAATGTTATATGTGAAAAATGCCTTTTACTGATATTTTAACTGGCATTTCTTTAATTCTTTGTGATGCAGATGTTTCTTATATTGTTCACAATTTGTATTTTTAGTTGCATGTTATTTGCATTAATCAATTTATCAATTTCCTCTTACTAATGTATCATAATATCTCTAAAACCTACCTTAAACAAGAAAATTCACTCTTAATCATTTATATTACAAGTATTTTTACTAGCATGAGATTATTTTACTTATAATAGCTTATGAGACCAGTTTTTCACTTTTCATACTCACATTAATTAACATTTTCATCTTTTATTGTTTACTTTATTTTTACTTATTTATTTATTTTGCATGGGCAGGCACCGGGAATCGAACCCTGGTCTCTGGCATGGCAGGCGAGAACTCTGCCACTGAGCCACCATGGCCTGCCCTGTTTATTTTACTTTTAATTAAGAGACCTTTCAACCAAGAAATCTGATATATTTTCATCTATAGTTAACTCAAATTATTTTATGGCTTTAACTAAGTCTATTTTAACATGTTACTCTATCTGAAATTTTTAAATAAACATTGTGAGATAGAGATATAACTTTATATTTTTGAATTAATTGATAAATTATGTCATGTCACCTAATAATTAAACCATTCTTTTCCACTAATTTAAAATTAAAATGGCCCCTTTATCATATTTGTAAACATATGGTCTCTCTGGTCATCCAAGGCTATTTCTTCAACCTTCTTGATCAGTGTATATATTTAGAACAATATATTTGTGTTCATTCAAATGCAGTGTGAATTTCAAATGTGCTCCATAGGATATTCTCTGACTAGAAGCAACCAGGTTGAGAAAAGTAGTAAAAATGTCTTGGGTCTCTTGCAGTTTTCTATTCCATCCCATTAATGTATCTGTCCTTATACTAATACTATACCAGGAACAGATTTATATCTTTAATAACATGGTAGCTCCCTTCATTATTTTTACTTGCATGACGTTCCTTGCTTATTTTCACATATTTATTCTTGCATATAAGTTTTAAATCCATTATATTGGAGTTGCTTGAATGTATACATTTGGGAAAACTCAAGTCTTTATAATATTTGCATTCAGAAACACGTCTCTACATATTATCAAATCTTACTTTTAAGTTCTTCAAAACAATGATAAACTCTGCCTCATATAGATATCCTCAGTATATCATAGAGGTTATTCTTAGATATGATTTTGTGTCTTTTTTAAAGTGCAATTTCTTCTCCCATTTTAACATTCTAACTTAATTATTACTAGTTGAAACTTCATCAAGGCCATCTCTGAAATCTCAGCATGGGTCAGGGCCCCTTGCCATCCAATCAGGAAAAAGATGACTGCCACAATGACAGGACCCTGAACATCACACACACACACACACATTATAAAGCAAGTTTTCCATTTTCGGTGATATTGAGAGCAAAGCAATCAAGAAAATTATTGGGCTAACACTTGTAACAATTTTTATAAATGGCATAGAAAAAGCAAATCTTTGAAGGCAGAATTTCTTTCAGACTGAAAAATATAGTCTAATAATTGCTTAGAATTAGACCCACATGACAAGCATGATTATAAAAGGAAAGCTAGTGTTCTAAATGACCTAAAAAACCGTCCAGGCTAATGTGCTCAATAATGAGACCACAGAACTATGTGGTAATCTTGGGAATTCACATAAAGATGCAAGTAATTAGATAAAGCATTTCATAAATACATAACTGGTGCATAGCTATATATTTAGGGAGAAAGAAAAGGAGACTAGATTGAACTTTGAGAGTGAACACAATTTCTTGCCTAATTCACGAGGACACAGTATGAAAAAGAAAGTGATCCCTGGACTGCAGCTCTGGTTCACCAATGATCCTCTAATTCAAAAAATGGACATCTCTTTATTTGACAGCTATTTGGGGTCATCTCAAAAATGAAATCTTGGGCTGCTCTGAAAGAAATCTGGTTTTATTTCAAATGGCTCAGATGACACCTGCGGCCCATTAGTTCAAAGGATAAACTGAACGATAGTAAAGAGATTGTCAAGGAAGAGGAAATAAAATGAGAAGACTTTTTTAACCTAGATGAAAGAAGGTGTTCCATTCAAGAGCATATCCTTCAAATATTTGAAAAGTCATTACATAGAAGAACACGCAGTTCCTCCTATATGGAAACTGTGGCCAGAACTAGTTCCAGAATGTGTTGAGATCAATGTAAATAGAACCTTCTAGCAGTCAGAGTTGCCCAGGAGAGGCATGAGCAAATGGGCATCCTCTGAGTGGGGTGGGGAAGTGCTTGTCTAAGCATATGATGGAATCTTTGTAGAGAGCCCTCAAATAAGCTAAGTGTTTTCTTTTTAATGAAATGAACTTTAAGTAAATAATCTTTAAAATGGTTTGTAAAATTTAATCATCTTTCTGTTACAAACTTCAGATTCCGTGTCTGCAGAATTGTTTTCCTCTCTAAGGATAAATTAGAAGTTGGAGAAAGGGTCCCCAGAAATCACTGGACATTTATGGAACCCCTAATATGCACCTTACATGTACTATATAATTTATGCTTTAGAAAAATGACAGGTGGTTACTATTACACCAAGTTAAAGAAGAAAGGTAAGCACAGATGTTTAAATAACCCATCCAAGGTCACACAGCTAGTAAGTGACAGAGCCCACATCCTGGCAGACCCAGATCACAACACTGTTAACAGCGATTTCCCAAGCCACCTCCCTCTTAAGGCAGGAGAGAAGAGTCAACAGCAAGTAACTGTTTTCTCCTAGTAAAACCTCTCTAAATCAGCTCCACCAACTTACAAAGCACAGCTTCCTGGGGCCAATTAGTGTGGGTATGAACAGCCTCTCCTATTTCAAAAATCCTTGAAATGCGTCACTGACTTATAAAAGTACAATAATTGAAATCCATTACCACATATATCTTCAGGAAAATATTAGGGCGTGTTCAGTATGCTGTGTCTAATAAAATCAATGTTATTGCCACTTTTAAGGGGAAATTTAATATTTAATATTGGCTGAGGGTCATGTAAAAATCCTCTATCCTATTCTTCAATGGAGTTCAGAAGTTTTCCTGAGTCAATGGTAGAGACTGGACAATACGTGATAATGTCATAGAATGCCCCAGCTTAGACAATAAAGGAGACTTAGTAGAAGTAAGGTAGAGGTGAAGGTAAGCCTCAGGGTTAAGTGGACAAAGGAAGGACCCCACGGTCCTTTCTTCAGTCATCTGCCTTTCCATCCCCCTTAGCTTCCCTCTGTGTCATTTCTTCCTACAGACACCGGCTTCCTCCATGCCATGGGTAGTATGGCTGCCAACAGGACTCCAGCCTGGCCCTGTAACTCCCACCACTCTGAATTCATGGCACAAACCGTTCTCTTAGTTTCTATTTGAAAATCATTAATAAGGATTCTAATCAGTCAGTCAGACCAGGTATCCAACCCTGGGCCGATCAATTGTCATCACTAGCAAGAGTTCAAAAAGGGCAGTTAGGGCCATGCTCAGGTAAGGAAATTGTAAGTCACCCACATTCAGTTTCTTTTATATGTGGCCTCCAGTAGAACGAGGCAAAATGTTTATGGGTTGTTATACATTTTAGGGAAGAGTTACCGAGACATGTCAAATTAAAAAAAAAAAAAAAACAAGAGCAGCTGTAGGTTTACTGAAAAGTCAGTCATACAGAAAGAACAGAGTTCCCATATACCCTTTATCACATGCACAGTTTTCCCTTTTATTAGCAGTTCGCATTCGTATAGTACCTTTGTTATAGTTGATGAAACAATGTTATGATAACTATACTAAATTCTTTTAGCCCACTGTTTACATAAAGGTTCGCCTTTGTGTTGTACAGTTCAATGATTGTGTGTGTGCATGTGTGGTGTGCAGTAACTTATATACAACCTAAAATTATCCTTTTTAGCCCATTTCAAATGTTGAGTTCAGTGGTGTTAATTATCTTCACAAGTTGTGCCTCCATCACCATCACCCATTGGCAAAATTCTTCTATCACCCCAAACTGAAACTCCTCCGTACCGATTACGCAGTAACTAGCCATCCTCCCCCACCATTCAGCCCCTGGTCACTTGTACTTTAGTTGCTGACTTTTTTT
Source organism: Myrmecophaga tridactyla (assembly GCA_004026745.1). Taxonomy (NCBI): domain Eukaryota; kingdom Metazoa; phylum Chordata; class Mammalia; order Pilosa; family Myrmecophagidae; genus Myrmecophaga; species Myrmecophaga tridactyla. The sequence continues at coordinate 2,830 of PVIY010016090.1, read as the reverse complement.
TATGAATTTGCATATTCTGATTATTTCATGAAAAACGTCATACAGTATTTCTCCTCCTGTGTCTGGGTTATTTCACTTAACATGATGTCTTCAATAACCTTCAATTGTACACATTTTAAACACAAAAAATCAGGTGCTTAATGGAATGTTTCCAGTATCTAGAAAATTTGCTTGTCCGGGACACCTTATAGCTTAATGATAGTGGACAAAACATGCATTCTAGCCAAAGCCCTTTTTCCAATAGTGCGTTAGCATTGCTTGTGTATTAAATCGCTGAACAGTGATCAAGTGACCTAGAAAATGAAAGCACTTTCAGGGGTGATTGAGATACCAGGGGAAAACTGAGTCCATGATCAAATGAGTTTCTCTAACACTTGTTTGGTAAAACGCATCAAGAACTGTTTCATTGCTTCTTGGCCTTTTGGCTGAGATCAAGGGTAATGTCTGTTCTTGTCAGTTTGGTATTTGATGCGTCCTCTATCTGAGGACAATATATTAAATGGATTTTTGGAGCAGGGAGATGGAATGGGAGCTTGCTCCATCCACTCCACTCACTGACCTGGTATTGCAGTACTTCCAGGAATGGTGCACCAAAAAAAAAGAACTGTTTCATCTTCTTACTTAATTATTCTAAGGCATTACGTTTAAGAGATGAGGTGAAAGTGACTAATATGATCCTTTTTTACAGAGGTGGCAGCCAAAACTTGGTAAGAGCAATTTATCTAAATGTGTGTTAATCATTAGAAGAGGCTTTAGAATGTATGTTTCAATGACATGGCTATATAGATAGAGTTCTCAACTGGAATACTATTTATGTGAAAACTCAAGGAGCTGCCACTACGAGAGAGTTTATGCCACAGGCAAAATGTCAAATATGAAATGTAAGGCCTAAAAGCTAGTCTTGGACAGATTAAAAACACACATACACACCCACAAACACACACGCAGCAAATAAGCTGCATTGTTGTCGACTGAAGCTCATTTGCAGAAATACATTGCTCAACACTAATGTGGACAGTCTGATCAGTTCCTCGCAGAAACAGCAAGATTTTTACAAATGAAAGAAAATCTACACACGCGAAGCTGTGACTGGAAAATTTGATCCACATGGTTGTATTTTTAGATCTGTCAAAGACTGACCTCTGCAGTTTTTCTAGCAATCGTTTAATGTAAAATTAGCCTATTTGTAGCATTTCTATACCGCATGGGGTTGTGCTGTGTATTATACCTTACCTATTACTTATAGAAAGGTCAATAGTCCCTCTATTAGTTGCAACTATTCCTTCTTTTTTAGCTATGAAATGGTAGCGAGCCCATTTGAATACATTTTATGTAAGATTCTGGTTATTAAATTGAAAATCCTTATCTGTGATAAAAATTTTGGTGGAAATTTACAGAACATGGAATGTACTTTTTTTTTTAACCTTCAAAATGTCTGAAGGGTAAAGAGATGGTGAACAGATGGGAAAATTCTCACCACTGGAATCCAAGCAAGAAGATTGCTTTTTTTTTCATCAGTATGTGGGAAAATCTTGAGCGTGGAAAAATAGTGCTTTCTCCATATTTAAAACAGGCACAACCTGGTTGTTTTCACAGGCATATAATTATTATTTTATAGATAAGTACACATATAAGTGTGTCAACACATATATACATGTGTGTGGGTAAGTACCAGGTGACCAGGGGGAAAAAGATTTCTAGAGTAAAACCATTACCCTACTTTCAATTTCGCTTTTACTAAAGCTATTACTGGCAATTCAGTTGACAATCATATTACTGTGTGATATTCAAATGTCAAATGCATATCTCATTTTCAGCTAAGCCCATTACGTCATTCCTTGTCAAATGCACTGAATTATGGCTGGGTCTAGTTCTGATTAGATAAGGGACCTCATGCTGGGGTTAGCAAACCCAACCCCAGGGATTGAATCCCAAGCTGAGGGAAATGGCAAAGTTATTATTGATGATGTTGCCAAAACTAACAGGTTTCACATGTCCTTCACCAACAGCCCCAACAGCGACTCAGTTAAGAGCCATTTGTTCAAGTGTCCTAGAATCATTGCTGAAAAAAAAAGGTGAAAACTCCATAAATTTTAAATACCCGTCAGTATGGAAGTTTGCTCAACTCATTGTAGGGTGCCTGGATCACTGCACATGCTAGAATCATATGACTAATAATCCCTCACGTATGGGCAGGAGTTTGTCTCATTAGAGGGGTCATATAACACGTGCATTAAAAGCCAAGTCTGGGGTTTGAGTCTGCACTCCATCCAATTCTGATGGTGTCACTTTGTCGATGCTTTTAATTTCCTTGGACATCAATTTTTCTACACAATGGTGATTATTGTGAAAATTAAATGAAGTCGGGGACATGAAACACCTGCTGATCAATAAATGATGTGGCTCACTATTATGTTATTTCACTTGTTTTCCCATCTCATGAAATAAGCAGAGTATGCATTATAGTTTTTTTCTAGATGAAGAAACAGAACCAAAGAAGATAAGTGGCTTGTTCAAGGCCACGTGGCTAGTAAGGGTGGAAGGGAATCAAGCCTAGGTCTCCTGATTTGAGATCTAGTATTTTTAAAGTGTCTGTGAAAAAAAAGAAGCTCTGTAAATGAGGCTATGATTAAGGTATGGCTATACTTGCAAAGCAAAATGAAATGGTGAATTGGTCCAATTATCTCAATAACTCAAGTCCAAAAGTACCAAAACACTTTCATGTAGTATGTCTGAATATTTCAGGCCAAATATCTGAATAATTGCTCCAATTAGTCATATCATTTTGAATATGTGTATAAGTCTGTGGGGGACAGGTGGGAGTGAGCTC
>PVIY010016089.1:0-52429 GCA_004026745.1 Myrmecophaga tridactyla | reverse complement strand
TGGGATTCTCTCTGTGCAGCTCTCTCCTCTCTGTCCTTTGAGCTTGGGCCAGCCTGGTATCCCTGGGCAGCCCCTCACCTGGGAAATCCCACCAGGTTCCACTTGGGAGCCGTCTTGTGCACTATGGCCTGGAAAGGCTCTCCCGACAGTAAGCCAGGGCAGTGAATGGGGGCTCACCATTTTCCCTCACTGTGTCTCAGGGATCACTGTCTCTGCATTGCCTCCTGCTCAGTGTCTTGAAGATCATTATTTCACATGTGTTGTCTGGTTCCTGGGTCGTGTCGGGTGGGGGGTTCGATCTGGTTCCTGTGTTTCCGTCTCGGCTGGAAGGAGAAGCCTCGTCTCTGCCGTTTGCATTTTCCTCACTAAGAGGACCTTTCCCATTTTGAACAGTCCGGATGATTCCGCAGCAAATGTGTTTAGGATCTCACAGGAGCACGCTCGCGGGGTGGCCTGGGGAAGGGGCCACGTCACCAGCTCTCCCGGCCGGCCCCGCAGGGAGGAGTGAGGCCTCCGGAACATCTGTGTGGGCTGCAAGTCTGTGTTTTCACTCCTAGCACCACACACAATCTCAGCAGCTCGTCCAAGACCTGCATGCACAGCCGAGCGTGGGAGCCGCGTCGAAGCAGAAAACTCCAGAGGGCTTGGGCTTGCCAGCAAAGGCACCCGTTCAAGATGTTGTCATGAGAGAAAGGGGGAAATGGAAGTGGGAAGGGCCTGGTGTGAATTGCGCTGGCCGGGAGACCTGGCTCTGGTTCCGTGATGGCCATTCGGGCCTGGCCACTCCCCACCCCGGGCCTTTGTCTCAGTCCTGCCCCGTGCCTGAGTGCCGGTTCCTAGGACCCGGGCCTGCCTGCTCGGGCAATGGGAGCCTGGCTAGGCCCCAGGCCCAGACCCAGGGTTCCCCTTAACTTCCGATCTTGGCCATGGCAGTGGAAAACATCCACTGGGCCTGCAACCGTGGGAGGGGCCTGGAGGAGGCCACATATCATCCAGCAATCATCCATTGGCCTGGGGAGAGGATTGCAGGCGGGCCATAGGGAGCCCACTGTCAAAGACCAAGCTGAAGTCAGGCGAGCCGTGGCCCCCTCCTGCAGAGCTAGAGATCCAGAGTGGGCAGCATGGGGCGGGGCGGGGTCCTCTTGCCGTAGCTACAGGAGGGGACGTCGAGGCCAAGCTGTGGCCAATGACTTGCCTGCAGACTCCTGGCTTGTCCCAGCTGGGATGCAGCCGGCCTCCCTCCTCCTCTGGAGATAGGAAAGCAAAAGAGCCATGGCACCTGGGGTTCTGTGAGGTTCTGCGTGTACCCCACCATGTAGGCAGGTGCCCCTCTTTGCTCCTGGAAGTGCCATCAGCTGTGTGATGAAGGCACATGGCCCGTTAAGTGGAAGCAGAATTGGGTGGTCCAGCCTGTGCATCCACGGGAGAGAGACTCTGGGCAGCCTTTGGACCTGAGGACTGTCCCTCTGGTCTCCGGGATCCCCGGGGCACATTTCCCCTCTGGGCATGCTGGACTGAGCCTCTGGGGGCCAGGGGGAGACGTAGCTTGAGCTAGACCAGCCCCCTCCCGGGCTTCACTGGCTGCATCTGTGCAGTGAGGGGGTGTGTGACACCATCCAGGGCCCATCTCAACTCCAGACTGTTCTGGAGGCTCCCTTTGCCCTGGGATTTGGGCCCTGCTGAGATGCTAGGCCAGGAGGTGGCTCTGAGGACGGACTTCCCAGGGGCCTCTCTGTGCCTTTTAGGGACTGCCTGCAGATTGGACCGTTCCAGGCATGGGAAGGACAAGACTTTCCCAGGAACAGGGGAGGTGGGGGTGGGGGGTGGGGGAGCTCTTTCCCCTGAGGTCTCGGGTGATTTGGGGGTTGTGTTGGGTGGCCTGGGGGACCTCTCCCCCTTGGCATCTGTGTGTGGATGTGTGTCCAGGTTCTCTAGGTCAGTGACCATGTTTTAATCACTGTCCGAGCTCCTTGGTGACTTGCCCTGTAGCCCCCCCATGATGCCACCTGCTTCCCCACTGGCCCTGTCCTGCTCTGACCGTGGCTGTTTCCCTTCCCTCCTGAAAGTTTCTTCTGACCTCACCCTGCCTTGTCCAGTTCTGTTCCCATTCCCGAAGCCCCCCCGTGTCCCCCCCCCCCTGCAAGAGTCAAAACAGCACTACCCTAGTATTTCCAGGTCCTTCTGGAAGCTCGCCTTTTAATCCCTCTTCATTAGGCGTACTTTGCTCCTCTAAACCCTGTCCTGGGAAGCTTCTCCTGACCCGAAATACCCTCTTGTGCAATCCTAGCGGGCAGCTGTGACATGTGTGGCGATGGGCTCTTGTACGACGTAGGGCATGCTGGACAGGAGGGAGCAGTAGCTGCTGTGGCTACACAGTCCTGTGGTTCCTGGTTTGGATCTTGGTGCCAATTCAATGACTTTTGGAAATAAAGGAGAATGAGGAATCAGGAGAAAGGCGGGAGGCCAGGGAGAAAGATCACTTTGTCTATCAGCCTTCACCTGCTTCATATGGGCTATCACATGAGCTGGATGGAATAGCTTAGGGGACTGGGCTGGGCTGGGACAGTAAGTAGAGGTGAGTGATGGAAAGAAGCAGGGAAGCAGCTTTCCTCCGGCCTCCTGGAGCCAGGGAGGTGGGTGCTGGGGTCTGGAATGTCCCCATCACAAAGTGCATCCAGGCACCCGGCTCCTCTCCCTTCCCCTTGTTTCTGCTTTCAGGTTAGCTCTGGCCTGGGCAGGTAGAAGCTGCTGGGAACCCCTGGTCCCAGCCCAGAGAGCTGCCTCCCTGGCCTCCCTGAAGCCCCTGCCCACTGCTTCCCGTCTGGGCTTCATCCCTCTGTTCTCTATTCTTACTGAGAAAACCAGCATGGGGCAAGGAGACCTGATCTCCTTGGTGGTGGGGCCCTTGGGTGGTGGAGCTGGTGGGTTGGGGTCCTGTCTGGTCCCGGCCAGGTGGTATTTGGGAAGGGGGCGCTGCTTGCGGGGTCTTTGCAGAATTAAGGACAGTTGTGTAATGTGCTCCCTTCCTCCTTTGGCCTCCTTATTTGGCCCCATTTTGCCCGTGTTGGGGAGGGGGTGAGAACGAGGGAGCCCCTTGTGCCCGGGTCTGCCGTGGTGACGGCTGTGTGATGCGGAACCAGAAAGCTGCCATCCAACCCCGGGGTCCCTCCCTGGAGCCCTGGTCCCCTCCCTCCTCCAGATCAGGCAGGGTCCCTGTCGCTGACCAGGCCAGGGTTCCTCCTGCCCCAGGGCTTGAGTTGATCCCGCCGGTTTTCTCCATGTCAGAGGAAATCTTGGGGGAAGTTGGGGGACCAAAGAGCCTGCCTCATTGTCTCGGGGTGCAGAGTTCACTTAGAGAACCTACGCGTGCCACTGCTCACCCAGCTGCTGCCCCTGCCCCTCGCCCCCCGCACGCCCTGACCCCAGCGTGGCTCCCTCCGTCCCCCAGGAGTGCTGCTGTATCAGTGGGAGAGGCAGAGCCGCATGTCCAAGGCTGAATGGAGGCGGAAGCGGGGAGAGCTGGGTTCCGTGTTCCAGGGATGCCAGGTCCTCTTCCCTCCCCAGGGGTCTGTGGTTTCCTAGCGTGGAGGACATCTCCTGGGTCTGGGGTGGGGGCAGGTGCTCAGTGGGTAGGAGCCACTGTGGATCCTGCTGGGATGAAACCAGTGCTCTCACTCAGCCAGAGAGCAGCCTCTGCCAGAGGCTCGTTCTTTTCTTTGGAAGGGGCAGGGGAGACAATTAAGCAAGACAGCAGGACAGGCTAGGCCCCAGCGTGTTGGTGTTGAACACCACGGATGGCAGGCTCTCAGGTGGCTCGAGGTGCCCAGGGCCACTGACCTCGGCTGTGCGGTGCATGCATGGGGACACGAGGGGGCGGCTGTCCCCTGTGTCCAGGGGCCCACTCAGAGCAGGTGGTCCCAGCTGAAGGCCACCGTGGCCTCTAAGGAGGGGCTCTGGGTCAGGGAGCTCCAGGGGCAGGGGCCAGTCTCGACCCTGTGGGGGGGGGATGGGCCCGAGGGTGGCCATTACAAGGGGTACAGGCTGTGCCTGGGACGTTGCTTGTTTTCTCACTTAATCATCTGAGCAGCCAAGGGCGGAGCGGTCTGTGTTGGGGGGCCTGTTTTAGGGGCGAAGACACAGAGAGGCGGCGTCCTTAAGGAACCTGCCCAAGGCCACACAACCACAAGGACATCGGCTGGGATTCGAAGGAGTCCAGCTGGTGCTGGAGGCTTTGCTCTCCACACCCCACACTGCCCCCCATCCACAGCTGAGTGCCTGAGGAAGGAACCAGCAGATCATAGGGAGGGGCGGTGAGGAACCATCCGTGATCTCAGAGAAACAGTGATCCCACACCTCCATGGCCTCACACTTGAATGAAGAGCTTTTTCATGTGATTAGCTTGTTCATTTTCTTTCTCCTTTTCTCCCCTCTTCCCCCATGCCTCCTTCCTTTTTCTTTTCTTTCTTTCTTTGTCTCCACCCATCCATCCATCCACCCATCCACCCATCCACCCATCCACCCATCCACCCATCCATCCATCCATCCATCCATCTGTCCATCCTACTGCCTGTCCATCTGATGTCTGTCTGGGCATTTCAATACACAATTTGATAAGATGTGGTTCTTGTTCCTCATTCCCTGAGCCTCCAGTTGGGTCTGTGGGAGGGGGGATGGGCGAATAAACAGTCTTTTAGGATGTCAGGAGTAGGGCCCATGCTGATGGTGGCTCAAGGAGGAGAGGGGTTTGCCCTGAGACAGGCGTGGCCGCCCCATGGGAGGATGTCGCAGGATAGCTCAGACTCACCACTGAAATCCAGGCCTCCTGCCTCCCCTGCCGTGTTCTTCTGTAAAAGGGGGATACCTGTTGGAAGCAGGGCCCAATCCCTCTTTGACAGTGGTTTCTCCATCTGGAAAGTGAAGGTGTGGGATTAAGAGGCCTCCTGAGTCCCTTGGCTCTGACACAAAGTAGGAAGCTGGGTGCTGTGGACCCTGGGGCTGGAGGGCTGCAAGGAGGAGGGGCTTCCTGGGGCACAGCCTGCCCGGGGGTCGGGTGGTGGTCGTGCTGTGAGCCAAAGGTCAGGGTTGGACAGGATGGAGAAAGGGGGAGACCACTGGGCACATACTGGGAAGGGGTGGGGATGGAGCCCAGGTGTGGAGGCCACCACACAAGGACTTAGCGGGGTTCTGCCCGCCTTCTGGCTTTCGTTGCCCACTGGGCCAGCCGGACTCTCCTGTGGGTCCCCGACCCCACATAGCCACATCTGCCCCGGGTGTGCAGCGACATGATGCCTTGTGGGAACACAGGCTCAGGCCGAGCAGAAACTTCCAGCAAATGACTGTGCTCTTCCTTACACAACACAAAGGGTCCCAAAGAGTAGGCGGGGAGGCTCCCTGGGGGCGCAGCAGCCGATTGCTCGGAAAGGGAGGGACCCTGTGCTGTTTGGGTGCTGAGTATCTGTTCATCCCAGGGGGAGGGGCCCTGCCATGGAGAGCTCCTACCCTGATAAACATCTGGGGCTGCTGCTTCCCAGTCTCTGGGTTTGAGGTCTGCTTGGCTCTTTTCATTAGACCTAACATCTCCCCAGGGTTGTGGCATGAAAACAGACTGAAATGTCATTACACTGTAGAAGAGGAGGTGGGGGCAGGCGAGGCCTGGAAGGGGGCTGTTGAGTGTGTGTGTGTCTGTGGCTTCCCAGCACCGTGGTCACACTTTACTTCTAATTGCACAACTCTGCACCCCTCCCCTGCATTGACTGGTCCATCATAAATGTTTGCTGAATGCGTGCATGAATGAATGAAAGAATGGACAGTTGGTTGTGTAGAGGGGACATAAAGGCCTGCGGGCACCTGCCATGGCTGGGCTGCAGCTGAACTGGGAAGGGGCAGGAGGTGAAATAAATGGAACCTTCAGGTGGCAGTGAAGGAAACGAGAATCTGGTTTTAAAGATCATGGACACCCTTGTGTCCATGTGGCAGGGGCTCGGGCCCAGGAGCTCAGGAGATGCTCGCGGGTTCTTGCTGCTGGCTGGACCTTGGGGAAAGCTCCCGGGAAAGGGCAGGAAGTGGCAGACCCAGAGCCCCCTCCCCCCATGCTGCGGTGGAGCCTGCCCCTGCCCTGCAGACGGTGGGGTCCACCTTCTAATTGCAGACTTTCTCAGAGCGTGACGTGCACCATGCTCTGTCCTCTGGGCTGGCATGTGCCATCCCGTCCCCCGGACAAAGTTCTGACAGGCTCTGGACACTGCCTTGGGAGCAGAGCATGGATTTGACATGTCAGTGATGTGTCAGTGGAATGGGGCTGCGGCAAGGCAAGTAGGGGCCACCACCCCAAATCATTTTCAAAGGTTTTGGAGCAGGTTCTGTCGTAAGAGGCCTTTGGTGTTTTCCCAGGCTGGCTGAGTGGCCAGGGCTCTGCGAAGCCAGCCACCCGGACTCCCACCGGTTCCAAGGAGAGCCACGCTGGTGGTGTGGAGCCTCTGTGTCCGGACCCTTTGGGCTGGCCAGAAGTCTCTGCCTTCTCCAGAAAGGCCCTGTGATCTGTATGGTCACCTGAAACACCTGCTGACTGCCAGGGCCTTGGGGAGGACAGCTCCCATTCCCAGATTGGGGTGCAGACCAAGCACCAGGGCTGGTTTGTGGGCTTGTTCAAACCTAACACCGCCTTGCACAGGTGGTGTTACCAGCCTGGGCAAATGGTGTCTTTGGCCCACGGCCACAGCGGATCCTTCCATGGGACCTGGGCAAGGAGGTACTGGGAGGGCATGTCACAGGCAAGGCGGGGGGCTCAGGAGAGACCCTGGGCCTGCCTCCTCGTTGCAAGGAGTGGTGGTTCTCACCTGGAGCCTCCTGATACACATGCAAAGTGTGTCCCTAGTATTTTATTAATACCAAGTACACAGCAGGTGCTTATGTGAATGTTTTAACTTGTAGAACAAGGGAACTGGTTGCTTCCAGGTTAGCCTTGTTGTAATGTCACACTTGCTCTCTTGTGTCCCCCACCCTGATGGGTTTTCTTGAGTGGGAGTGAGGGACCAGGGACCCGGCTGCTGGACTGGTCATTGCAGAGGATATCAGCCTTTGTGGGTCCTCACCTGGGTCAGCCTAGGTTGGCATCGTTGGGCCATGTCTGGGTGAGGGTGGGGTACAGATGGGGTTCTCTGAGTTTGCTTCTTGCACCTCCCTATTGAACAAGCTGCTGCAGGCAGAAAGGGCCGGGTGCCCAAGTAAGCTTGGGAGAAGCCCAGACTCTGTGGTTTTTCCAGCTCTGACAAGTGCCCACTGCTGTGTTCAAGGCTCTGAGAAGTCCTGCACTAAAAAAACATGGTTAGTGCTGGGGGCATCTGATGGGAGCGGAAAACCATTGTTCACTAAGTGTTTAGATGTTCTGTGATATACTAAAAGGCTTCTAGTGTATTATAGTTAGTCTGCTCTTCTGTCTTGTGAAGAAATTAAAAGCTGTGGGGGTCATGCCCAAATTTTCCCCCTCACCCCATCTCTCTGTCTTCCCTCTGTTGGGGTCCCCCAGGGGAGCAGGACTTCAGGAAGCCAGGAGGCTCCGTGGGATGGGGGGCGGCCAGCATAGCGTGGGCTCGGTTCAGGTTGGAGTTGATTAGGTGTCTCTGAGACCTCATGTTTTTGAAGTTCCCTGCCCGATTTTCTTTTGGCATGAGCCAGCGCAGACCCAGGGAGACATGGGAAATGAGACAGGAGATGTCGAAGTGGAGAGAGAATTTGGAAACTAAAAAGCAACAGGAAAACCCTCCTGCTGGAATCCAGACAGCATTTTGTCACAGCGAGAACGCCTGTTTTCCTAACAAAGGTCCCTCTGTGACCAGGCCTTGGGAACGTCTTCGTCTCTTGTGCAGTTCCCCACTGGCGTGGATGGGTCTCGTCGCATGACGTCACAGCACGGGGAGCGCAGAGGGTCACGCAGGGTAGTGAGGCAGGGACGGGGGGTGGAGGCGGGACGAGCTGTTCCGGCTGCGCTGAGGCATGTTTGGAGCCGACTGATCCTCCGTGACCTCAGAGCCTTCTGTCCAGCTGTGGCGCCTCATCATCTCTCCAGGAAACGCAGAGGGTGGCGCGTCACTTCCCATCCCCTCGGTCCCCCAGGCAGTGCCAAGAGCCGCCGGGAACCCCTCCCAGGCCCAGGCAGGCATCTAGTCCAGCCAGCCCGGTGGACGGCGGACGTTTGTCCCCTGTCTCTGATTCCAGGCACCTCACACCTCTGCCACCATGGAGTGTGGAGCCCGGAGCTGCCTTCCCACCCTGGGGACATCCTTCGGGGGGGATGACAAGACCGTGGTGGGGAGGGGGCACGGCCCAGTACCAAGAGACAGTCTCTGATCATAAATAGGAGGGTGGGAGGTGGCAGTGGAGACCGTGGGGTCCTGTGTCTGCCCTCGATGACCTTCGTGCCTCAGTTTCCACATCTGTAAAATGGGACGTGATAAGTTCTGACCTGCAGGGTGATTTTTACGAGTCATGAGATAACACGACGCTCCCTGGCACAGTGCCGTTGTCTAAATCACCAGCTGCCATTATCATCCTGGCATTGTGTGCATAGGTTCTGGAGAGTTCCAGCTCAGTTCCTGGGGCTGGCTCCAGCAGGATCTCTTCACAGCACCTGTCTGGGTGGGGGTTGTTCCCAAGGCCGTAGGTGTCCTCCCTCCCTCCTCCCCACACCCAGCTAGTGGAGAGAGGCTGGGGGAGAGAAGGAACTTCAGATCAAGGATCCCCTTCCCTCCCAATGATCTGGGCAGCTGGTTTTGCTCTCAGCTCTCCTGTCAAATGGGAATAGCCATGCCCTTCTCTTGGGACTCAGCAGGCTCTGAGGAAGGACCTCTCCTCTGGAGGGCGGCTGGGGCTTTTCCTGTCCCCAAGGCAGGGGCCAGAGGCTTTCTGGGCTGCTGTGGAGCTGGTCTTCCCCAGAGGGGATGTCGGGGGCTGACGAGGTGGCCCTGGCCGGGTTGGCTCAGAGCACAGGTGCTTTTCCAAGGATAAGGTGAAGTGGGAGAACGGTGGGCGCAGAAGGGAGCCTGTGTACCCCCTCGCCCACTGTCTTGCGCCTGGGGGCATGCACGTTTCAGGGGAGACGATTTCATCCCTGCTTGGCCTCCGGGGAGCCAACCCTCTCCCTCCTGCTGGTGAGAGGTCAAACAATTATGGATTTCCTCATTTCTAGGCCAATTGGGAAATTAAATCGCATCTCCATCAGAGCTTTATTAGTAATTTTCAAGGAAGAGGTAATTGAAAAGAAACTTTTTAATACTCTTGCCAAATTGGCAGGGGGGCATGGGAGCAGTGGGGGCTTCTCCCTGCCCCCCCCCCCACGTGGAAGCTCAGCTCTGAGTTCAACAGAGGCCCATGGAGGGTCCAAAAGCCCATTCCCGCTGCCTGGTCCCCCTGCCCGGCCCCCTAACCAGCCCCGCCCCCCATGCTCCCAGCCTTCTTTCCCAGTGGCCCCAGCCTGGCCTGGTCCTCTCCGCCTCACCTGACTTACCTGCTCCTGTGACTCTGCCTGGGAGGGCATCTGGAGGCCAGCTTGGGCTCGGACCGCCTGGGTGTCGACCCAGGCTCCCTTCCGTGTGACCCTCTTGTTCTGTGTCTGGTAGTGGAGATTGCTCAGTCCCTGCTTTGTGGGGTGGTTGGGAGGTGCAGGTAAGGGAATACCTAGGAAATGCCGGGTCTGTTGGCAGCCATGAGAAGGACTCCACCTGTCTTACTGTAGGACCACTGGTTCTTTTTTCTTAAGTGCACATTTTTTTTTTAATTGTGTTAACAGAGGTGTAAACTAAAATTTGCTGTTGGAATCATTTTTAAGTATATATTTCAGTGGCATGGATGACTTTTACCATGTTTTGCCTCCATCACCTCCTTCCGGTACTAAAACCTTTTTGTCATCCCAGGCAGAAACCCTGTACCCATTAAGCAGTAACTCTCCATTTCCCCATCCCCCCGGGTCCTGGTAGCCTCTAATCTACTTCCCAGCTGCACGAATTTGCTTATTCTGGGTATTTCATGTCAGCGAGATGAGGCCATATTAGCCTTTTTGTGTCTGACTTATTTCACACAATACGATGTCTTCACGGTTCATCTGTGTGGTTGTGCGCGTCAGGCTGTCATTCCCTCCTGTGGCTGGCGTGTGCAGGTACCACATTTTATGTACCCCCTCCACCGTCCCTGGGCCCACTCTTCAGGGCTCAGCTCCCGTCCATCCTGACGCTCCGGCACCCTCCAGTCCACCCCCGCCTGGCTCCTCCTCCTCTAAACAGCTTCTACCTTTGTCGGTACCACACACCTGACATACCTGTAATTAAAAGCCGTGGCACCCTTGGTGTTGGCTGAGAATGTTGGCAGCCAGCTGGCGATAAGAGGCACTCGCCTGCATCAAGCACTGAGTCCGCACCAGGCGCCTTGCTGAGTGTGCTCTGCAGGGGGTGTCTATCCCTGCTGTGCAGAGGGAGACACCGAGGCTCAGAGGGGCCGGGATTCCAGGGGAAGCCCGCTGAGCGGGAGGACACCTCGCTGCTAGAGAGTCTGTCCCTAGGTTGGGAAGATGTGTTTTGTGTTGAACTAGCCTGCAGGCTGCTGCAGGGCAGAGGCCCCACAACTGGCTCTGCGGCCCCTTGGCTCCAGCTATAAACAGAGCTGGCTGTGTATGCGTGGTAACTGGTTGAGCGATGGAGGAGCCCATTCTCCACCACCCTCGGAGTCAGGCTGAACTTGGCCACTAGCTGAGTGACCTAGAATACCCAGCAGCCCTGTGTGCCTCAGTTTCCCTTCGGTAAAATGGAGGTCCTTGTTCTTGCCTCATACGGTTGTCATGAAGGTCAAATTGCAATAACCACTTGCTCAGGGCCTGGAGCTACCCCCATTGCACCAGGGGCTTCTTGTTCCTGGGCTCCCGGGTGGGGGGTGCTGCCTGTCTGTCAGCCTCTCCTGCCCCTGCCAGCCCGCCTGCCGCCTGCGCCTGGCTGAGCTCATCCCTGCGCTCCAGGGCACCCCGGCCTCCTGCTCAGGCCTGCAGCCTCTGTGTTCCCCGTGACGTCAAGCCTGGGCGTCTGCCTGCCCAGAGGCCTCCAAAAGGCGTGGGCCAGTCCCAGTCGAGCTGCAGTCCCCATGCCGCCCATACTCTGTTCCGTCCCCCTCTGCCCGAAGGGCACGAGCCTGGCTCTGCGGGGGCCTCTGATGGAACCCCCATGGATGAGTCCAGAGCTTGGACTTCCAGCTCTTGGGAGGCTCTGGAAAGGTGGGCCAGGAACACTGGGCCCATGAGGAATGCATCTGGGGAGAGGAGCAGGTGTTCCTGTCCTTTTAGTAACTCATTCATTCACTAAGCCAGCCAGGACTTTTCTCTGTGGCTTTCAGTAATGAGGTGATCTAATGAGGTTCCTTATTTGGAAAGGACCCAAAAGCGTGAGACTATGTGACCGGAAGTAGTTCTTTTCCTCTCCCCAAGGCCACGTCTTGCCTCCAGAATCCTCTCTGACTCAGCCGGGTGTCAGGCGCCAGGAAGCCCCCAGCCAGTGTCAGTTGAATGAATGGGCAACTTGGTGGATGGATGAGTGAAAGGAAAAAGCAGGAGACCCTTCTGGGCCTTTGGACATCTCGGGCCCAAAAGTTCACCCAGCACCATGGGCTGCCTCAGTAAAGCTGATGAAAGCACAGTGCCCCTCACTACATGGCGAGTCCGATGGGTTCTGGCAGTGTGGAGGATTCCAGGGGCCTGGGAGCACGCTGGAACCATGGCTGCTGAGTGTTTGGCCCCTTCTTTGACAGACAGACTGGCACTTAACCTGCTCCAGGCCCCGGGGAAGTCTCCCAGCTGCTGGAGGGCCACCCATGCCCGCCTGGGCTACTCGGCTTTAAAACCAGGTTCTGCTGCTGTGGAGGCAAGTGGAAACCTCTGGGTGGACTCTGAGCTTGGTTGCTCCCAGGGCCTTCTAGGAAATAATTTTCCTGGAGGTACAGAGGCAAGTTCAGAGACCTGCCCCCAAAGGGCGCCTCGGCAGTGTCCACGCATGCATGTGCTGCTGCATCAGAGCGTGCATGTGGTTGAATGTGAGTAGGGCATGTAGAGCACCCACGTGTGTACCCCACCAGTCTCTGGACTTGCTCCCTGCTGGGTGGGCCCCTGCCCCTCCTGCCCCCTCACCTTGGCCTCGCAGAGGGAGGGAGCTCCAGGATGGAGCTGATTGGAAACCAGCTTGTTTGTGGAGGGGCGGGGGACTGCCTGGTGGTGAGAAGTCCTGGGATCCTGGAGGATGGGGTGCCAGGAGCTTGGCTAGACGCCCTGGGAGCCCTGGCCTTTGGTATTTGATCCGAGGCAGGTGATGGGGCTTGACTGAGGCTTTCTGCCTTTGTGGTGACAGTGAGTGAGTGTCACTGGGACTCCCTAGCCCCGTGCAGGTGTCTTTCCTCCCCTGGACCTGCCACTGCCCTGCCGTGTCCCGAGATGCTCCATCCCAAGCTGAGCTTTGGAGGCGTCAGCAGCCTGGGGCTGGCTGAAGAGGGACCTGAAACACCTCACCATGCCCTTCCCTCTGAGGCGCTGCTCCCTTCCCTGGGCTCCACCCCTGGTGGTGCAACGCTGGGCACCACTCACTTTTCTGTTCTGGTTGCATTTAGGAACCAAATCTTGTAAAATACACGGGTTGGTGCTCCCCGGAGTTGTGCAGCTAGATGGCCCTGTAGGAGTTCCCCTGACCCCCAGCCCTACTCTGTGCCCCCAGGTTCCACGCTGACTTCTCTGTTTAATTGAGGAATCTTCACACGCCTACATTCTATACGTGGTGTGCAATCGATGGCTCACAATATCATCAGATAGTTGTGTATTCATCACCATGGTCATTTTTTAGAACATTTGCATCACTCCAGAAAAAGAAATAAAAAAGAAGAAAGAAAACAAACTCATACATATCATACCATTTACCCCTCCCTTTCATCGATTGCTAGTGTTTCCATCTACCCAATTTATTTTACCCACACTGACTTCTTGAGATGGCGCTGCGTCTGCCCTCCAGGCCTTTGCTTGGGTCTCCTCTTCCTGCAATGTCCCCACCCCACCTCACCCCATGTGGCTCCCTCTGGGCACAGCTCCATTATGGACGAAGCTTCACCTGTCTGCCATCCCAGCTGGACAGGGAGCCACTGAGGGCAGGGTGGGGCATGTCCCTCATCTTTGTGGTACCCGGGAGCCGTTGTCGAATGAATGACTGACTGGCCAGCAGGCAGGTGCCTTTCTGCCACTCTGTCGAACCTCTGTGAGCCTCAGTCACCCCGTCTTTAAAATGGGACTGGCAGATGCGGCCACTAGTGCAGAGTACCCCACCTTGTGCCAGTGCCCGGTAGAGATCTCTCATGACAGTTGTCATCACTTTCTGGGCTCAGCCATCGGTGTGGACTCCTCTGCCTGCTGCTACTCCCCTGGCCACACCTACCGAGGCTGAGATAATTCTTTCCACCTGACGTGCATCTCTGCCCTGCTTACTCCAGCCCAGACCCAGTCGAGCAGTGTGCATTTTGTCTGCCCACCTGGGGCTGCATGGCAGTCAATCAGAGTCCTCTGGAAAGCATGCCCGAGTGAACATGGAAGGGCGGCCATCTGATCCCGACCCAGAGGTCTTGGCCTCCTCTCTGGTGTACCTTGTGCAGGAAAGCAGGCTGACAGAGGAGTAAGTCAGGCAGGGGTGCCTGCCCTATGCTGCCCTTCCTTGCATCTCTTGGCCAATCAGCCAATCGTCAGTAGGTGCCCCTACATTTAACACTCTGTTGGACTTAGGGACTGGGGTAAAAAAAAAGCCCTGGACTTGGGGTGGAGGCTGCCTCTGACCCTTACTGGCCCTGGGATGTTAGGCAAATGGGTAGCTTTTTCGAGCCTTCCTTCCACATTCCAAATGACAGGGTGAGGCTGGGTGCTTTCTATGGACCCTTCTTTCCCATGTGAAGCCTTGTGATCCTCAAGACTATTCTCCCCAAGATTTCAACAGTGTCCTCCAGACAGGACAGATACCATCGGGGGTCATGTATTTTCAGAAGAACAGTGTGCGTTAGAGTGGCTCACACTGCTGCTCGGGCAAGGAGTGCCTGAGGCTTTGGGCCACCTGATGAGTCCATCCCAGCATTCTGCCACCCGATCGAGCCTTCTGGCCACTGGGGGCTATGACCGGCAGCACTCAGCTGCTCACTCAATCAGTGAGTTTTATTCCTTCCAGAGGGACGTTGGGCTGAAGTTAGCAGGAGAGTGGAAGCCCTCCAGCCCTCCCGGCCCATGAACACTGGGACTGTCAGGTCCCATTTTGTGCCCACAGTGCGGTTGGTCTGGGTCACCTGCATCTCGTGCTTGCATTTCCAGAGTGACCTGTGGACAGTGTTGTGTGGCTGTGTCACTCCCCTGCTCAGAGACTGCGATGGCTCTCCACTGCCCTCATGCACAGGTGGTGGGTGGGATTTGTCTCCTGTGCAGCCTAGTTTGATTGGTCGAGTCTGTCTAAGGCTCTGAATGAGAAGGAACCAAGGGCCTGGGGGAACGAAGGCTGTGATTGATTAGCAATGTCTGCCGTGGACCCAGGAAGGGAGATGGGTGGCTTTTGGACTGTGTGCAGACCTTGGCACAGGAACATGTTCAAATTCTTGGCTTTAACACCCAAGACCGCCCTTTCCCCTGGCTCTTATAGGGCAGGGGGAGGGGCTCCTCTGGAACCCAGGTTCCAGAGACTCACCATCCTGTTCAACAATTAATTAATGGCCTCCTTCTGAGGGCACAGGCCACATTTGCCTGGATGCCCACAGGGACTGGTGGGGGGTTGGCACCTTGGAAACAGTTACTTTTGAGTCCCTAGGAACACCCAGGGTGGCTGTGAGAGGGCTTGCCTCCAGGGCAGAGCTCTGACTAATTCTGGGTGCCCCTGGCTGGGCTGCAGGTGCAGAGACTCCAAGTACTGGCTTCCGGACACTTGGTGAGGAGGGTGTGTGTGTGAATGTCCTCTGCTGTGGACAAATGCTTTAAGAGTGTTTTAGAATATAAGCAGACAATCCGTGCTCAAGGTAGTAACTGTGCAAAGTTCAGAAAAGTATCGAAGAAGAAAAATGATCTCTTGCAACCTCTTCCTAGGACAGGTCCATTTCCTTCCAGGACGCCCCAGGGAGTAGGGACTGCAGTGAAGACAGCTGGCTGCATTTGCAGCTTCGCAGCCTGAGTTTCCCACTGAGCATTTGAACATGAGCCCTGCCCCCACGTTATTGAATAAGGTCTTTGTCAACATTATTTTTCCATGACTAATATTCCATCATGGGGACATGATGTGATTACTTCACCAACCCCTTATTTTTCTGGACACGTGGAGTTGTTTACAATATTTTGGCATCATTTATTTTTCTGTGACACACGACTTTGTGTAGGAAGCAGCGTCTGAGTCCTCTTGGTGGGGTAGAGTGTTAGAAGTGGAGCTTGTTGATCAGACTGGGGGCCTTTTAAGGTCTGAATAAAGTTTTGGAAGGTACTCTGGGGAAAAGATGGGAGAGAGATGGTTTTAGCGTGTAGACTGCAGGCTTAGGAAATTAATGTGCCTGACACATTATTCTTAGACCTTCTACGACTAGGCTTTTCTGAAGGGGAAAGGCAAGGCCTGGGGCTTGAGTGACAGCAGGGAAGGGGCTGGCCCTGTGTGCAGACTTGGAAGCGCGTTCTGTGTGGCCTCTCGGCGCCCGCTCAGGAAGCTGGCACAGCATGCTGCTAACTCAGGTTGCTTGGCCCACCCCGTCTCCTGCCTGCTGACGCTGTGCCAGCCCCCACTGCTGCCTGCCACGTCGGAGAGATGAACACAACCTGTCCTGCCTGCTCCAGTGCCTCCCATGCTGGCGCAGAGGCAGCCATGGGGGGTCCTGAGGGCAAATCACTCCTAGGTGGGATGGGGGTGACTGGGCCAGTAGAAGGCCATATGACTTATAACCACTGGATGTGGGCAACCCAGTCTTGGGGCTCACGGTGGGTGGTTGATTGGGTTGGGTGAGGCCAGGAGTTTGGATGGGGTCTTAGGGGATGCCTAGGAGCTTATTAGGGCCGGGACCCCTGAGCAGAGGGGATAGAGTGTATCAGGACCTCACCTCACTTCCTTGCATCCAGCTTCCTCCTTCTTTTCCTCCCTCACTCCCCCCACTGTCCACCTCCCAGGTTAGGAGCTCCTAACCTGGAATCCCAGAGTGAGGAGGCAGTGTCCCTGATAGATGCTGGTGGTTTAGGAGAGTGCTGCCACCGTCTCTGTTCAGGTTGGGTGGGTGGGGCTGAGGGATTCCCTGCTGTCTGCTGGCTCCCAGCCCTGGGCCTGCCTGGACTGGGTCCTCAGTATGTACCTGCTGAAGGCAAGATGCTTTGGTGAGAAATTTGGCAGTACTTGGGTGCATTTGAGGTGAAGACCAGACCTCATTATTTTTTGTAACAGTCTTATTAAGATATATATGCATCACATACCATAAAGATCACCTCCTTTAAAGTGTACAGTACAGTGTTTTTTAGTGCATTCATAAAATTATACCGCCATCACCGCTATCTAATTTTAAAACATTCTAGAATATATTCATTGTCCCCCCAAAAAACCCCATACCCGTTAGCAGTCACCCCATTTCCTCAAGTCTCCAGCCCCTGGCCACCACTAATCTTTTCTATGAGGACACCTTTTGGTGTATATTTCTTGGCAGAAATTTCTAGACAAAGAGGTCAAAAATTAAAACCCATGGCCTGGCTGTACTTTATGCCAAAAGTCAGGAAACCTGAAGTAAGAAACCCCCTGACTCTCATGAGACCCTGGCATTAGCCTCAACCTTTCCCAGGAAGAGCTGGCGTTGAGGAGGCAGAGGCTGCCTGTTTCCCACAGGGCCTGAAGGCTCCTTTTTGCCGTAGTCCTCACTACTCCCTATAGCCTCAGGCCTGGCCAGCTCCTCTGCATGACCTTGTAGCCCAGGAATTGGCAGTCCTGGTCCTAGACCTTTACTTCTTCCAGTGGATGGCCCATTGTCTGCTTTTTCCAGACCTTTCCACCCCAGGCCTGTTCTGTGATGTGGGCCCACCTCCACCCACAGCCAGGGTCCCTGTGAGAGCCCATCTGACTCACACCTGACTTAAAATCTCTTGTCCCAAGGGCAGGAGTCTGTGCTTGAGGGTCACAGAGCTGTCCTCCACATCCGCCTGGATGCCTGGAAACGCTGCCTCCCGCAGACTCAGCAGGCCCCGGGATGTGGGTGTGCAGGAGCCTCACGTCCCACTCACTTCCCCGCCCGCCCCTTCCACTCCCCTGACAGCTCCTCCGCTCCACCCTAATTTAAGCTTCATGTAGACGTGAGCCTGCCCGACATTTCAAGCCGTTTAACCTGCTGCGATGGAAGCTGTGGCAATTAAATTTTAATTGAGATGCACGCTGCTTAAGCAGACACAAGACAGCTACAGCGATTGCTAATTAATTTTCTTCCGAGATGACAACATTTAATAATCGCGCCTGCCGACGCGCGTGTTATTTATGCAGCCTCACCTTTCTCCCTGCTGCTAAGTGGTACCCACCGGAGGCGGTTGGTGTTCTCATGTGTGCCTGCTGGGACATTCGCAGGTGAGCCGGGCTGTTGTTCTCCCTAACTGGGCGATGGAGTTAGCCTTTCGGGGTGTGCACCGCAGGCCGCCCCGGGGAGCCAGGCGCCTCGTTCCCTCATACAGTAGGTCTCTGCGCGGCTCTGAGGCTTTCTTACCAGCGTTCTCTCGCACAGGAATTGGAGGCCCCTGGTTTGTTTTGTTGGGGCCTGACTTTTCCATGTAGACGAAACCCGAACCCCTGAGGCAAGGAGCAAAGCAATGAGAGTCTGCTTTCTGGAACATCTCGGCAGCAGGTTTTGCCCCAGTCTCCTCCCCTGTCAGAAGGGGACCATGGTAGCACCTCCCTCTGGGGAGGCTGAGAGGTTGTGCAGATTGTCACAGAGTGTGGGCCATGTGGGAGAGCGGACCTGCCCTTTGTCCAGCGTGCGCCTTCCCTCCCTCTGCATCGCACTGCCCGTGGCTCCTGGGCCCCTTTGCCCTTCAGCAGGCAGGTGCCAGCCCCATCACTTGCTTAGGTCTGCCGGGGTCTAGGATTGTCTTAGCAGAGAGGTGCCGGATGGAAGTTGCACCAGAAGCCGTCCATGCAGCGATGGCCCAAGCAGGTGGAGGCAGGTGGGAAAGGCGGTGGCACTGGGCGTCCACTGGACGCCTGGTCCTGACATGGAGTGACACGTTGAGCCCTCCCAGTTCCCATTTTCCAGATAGGGCAGCGGGCTCTGGGAGGTTGGGCCTCACAGCTGGTGTGAGGCCACCCCAGCTCTGCTGTCCAGCTCTGACCACCTGACCCCAAGGTTGCCTCCTTCCACTCTGCCTGCTTTGAAGGGGCTTCCTGGCAGAGTCTGGGGAGCCCTGCAGCCTCAGGCCTTCGGGAGCACTGAGGGGGGCCAGGACCCCGGCTGCTGAGAAGGTGGGAAAGGTACATGGGGATAGGGTTTCTAGAACCAGGGCTCTCTCTGGTCAGGGGCAGCTTCTGTGGCAGGGGGCCCTGGAGATTCTAGGATGGCCCCCTCCTAGCAGACATCTTGTGTGCTTGTGTCTGTTCCTGTGGGGGGGCTCCTCCGCCTGCCCCCGAGGTCCCTGCTGTGCTGAGCTGCCGGGCATGTTCTGTGCCCCGTCTGGGTGGGAGAGACCCCCAGAGGGCAGTGGCCGTATGCTCGGTCCCGTGGGTACATCTTGACCACAGTTGGGGCTGTGATGAGGCCAGGTTGGGTGGCCAGGTCTCTGATGCTGGTTAGGGGGTGTCACATTTCTGTGCATCAGTTCATCCAGTAGTATAGGTGGTCTCTAATTCCCCCACCCCACTTTCATCTCCTTTTTGTCTCTCCAGTCCTGAGCCCTGGGTGTGCTGGAACTCTGCATGCTGTGGAGGAGAGAACAGGGCACGCCCACCCAGCTACTAGGTTCACCCCCAACTGTTGGGTTCTCCCCCAGTTGCTGGATGCTCCTCCAGCCATTGGGTTCTCCCTTAGCCACTGAGTACTCTCCCAGCCACTAGGTGCTCCCCCAGCCGTTGGATGCTCCCCCAGCCGTTGGATGTTCTCTAAGCTGCTGAGTTCTCCCCTAGCCATTGGATACTCCCCCAGCAGGTAGGCGCTGCCCCCAGCCGGACTTTCCTACCGTTGGCCACAAAATCCCTCAGATCATCATCAGAGATGGGGTCTGGCTTCCTGCTCCCACGGCTTCCTTTGTCGGGAGACATGTCTCTGGCTGCCCAGCGCCTGCCCGCCCACAGGATCTTGGAACTGGCCGTTATCTCCTGGCAGAGTCTGACCTCTCCTGTGACTCAAAACCTTCCCCTCATCGATCTTGACTCAGTCCCGCCCACGAGACTCCTGTCAGCCCACACAGCCAGAGGAAGTAATGAGGGGAGCAGAGTGGGCTCCCTGCCAGCTCCCAGGGCAGGTGACGTGCGGGCCGTCTCAGGAGGGCAGTGACAGGGGTGTGCACAGCACAGCCAGGGGCTCTGCAGGGCTCTGAGGTGTCGGATGGCGTGTGCAGGTGGGAGAGTCAGCTTCTGCCTGGGGCTGCCAGGGAAGGAGCAGGGAGCAGAAGCGCCCCAGGCCCTGGCTGCCTGTGTGCAGTGGGCATGTGGCAGGCCAGTGACATGTCCAGGTGAGACACTGGAGAACCTAGGCTCTTCAGCACACAGCTCCGAGGCCTCTGTCTGGCCTGCTTGTCCTGCTCCTGGGACAGGCTTGGCTGGGAACAACAGAGGTGTGGTCAAAGAGGCACCTGGTTTTTCCAGTGTCGGGATCCAGTTGAACCAAAGGAGGGCACCTGGTTTGTGCACCGGGGCCACCAGCCTTGCCCGTGGGATTGGTTGGTGGTGGCTTTGGGGGGAAGGTGGCTGGGGGGTGGGGTGCTAAAATCTGAATTACCTGGCCCCAGGGAAGGAGTGAGCTATCTCCTCCTCCTGGACACGCACCTGGGCTAAAATAAGAGCCAAGCCTATATCCAGCATGCACTAGTGTATGCGGGAAGTCCGCTGACTGTGTGTGAGCATTAGCTTGTGTAAAGTATTTACAGACTGCAGACAGATGTACCTTCACACTCTGATGGCAGCACCGTCATTTTGCAAATCAGGCACTAGAGGCTCGGGGAGATGGAACAGTTTTTTCAAGTTCCCATTTGGTGGGGGCTGGCTTGTCCTTGGCCTCCTCCGACGAGCTGTGGACTCTGAAATCCTACCGACAGGTAGTCTGGTGCTGGGGTGGGGAGCATAGCGATTCTTCCTTGTGTGAGTCCCCAGGCAGGGCTGAGCTCTGGGGCCAGGACCTCCTGACGTGGGTTCCTGTTTTCAGAGACTCCCTTAGGCATCTGTGGACACTGCACATGTCGATGCTCGGGAGAAAAGAAGCCATAAGGTGCAAACATCTCTTTGGAGAAGGGGTTGGGATGGACTGGCCTGGACCAACTCAGATTTGGAGGGTCTAAGCCTCCCTCCCTGCCCATGAGAGAATTCAGCCTCTCCTGGTTCATTCATTGAGGTTTTCTCTGAGTTTAGGTACACCATGTCCATGATCCAACTCACTCTGTACCTGTGGGGAAACTGAGGCACAAAGGTGTTAGCTCCCTGCCCGAGGGTACACGGTGAGTAAGGGGCAGGGCTGGAATGAGAACCTGAGTTCGCCTAAGCCCTGATCCTTGTCCCTAACTGCTATGCCGTCTGCCTTCCCAGGCCAGTCCTGGCCACCTGACTCTCCTATCCAACTCAGGAGGGTGCAGGGCCACACTCTCTCAGCTTAGAGATTGTTTGTTTGTGTGTGTATATGTGTGTGTGTGTGTGGTGGAGTGTGCATGTTTAGGCAAACAGAGAAAACAACACATGCATCTTTTTTCAGTGCTGTAGACATCACTGCATGGTGAAGGAATGCAGAGTCAGCAAAACATTGTTTTTCTTCACGGCACTCAAAATACCTTTGGGTTTCTCAGTTCTCAGAAAGACATCTATTACTCAGGTCTTACTTAGCAGTTTTCACTGAAAAGGGCAGTCCCGTGTGGACACACACACATCCTTTGGCAGACAGAAAGCAGACCCTCCTTAAACTTGGGTGAGGCAGATGTGTTGAGAGCCGAGTCTGGCCGTCGCCCGTCCATTCTTGTAAGCAGAGACAGCTACCTCCACCCAAATGCTGAGCCCTGGCTGTCACTGCCACCGCAGAGGGGAAGGAAGGAAGGAGGGAAAGAGGGAAGGAGGGAAAGAAAGATGAAGGAAAGAGAGAAAAAAGAGAGGGAGAAAGAGACCCACCACAGTCCAAGGCAGGACCTGCAGAAGTCTTTCTGGGGGAACTGGGGTGGCCATCCTACCCTCCACTTCCACAGCAGAAGTTGGGGATTTCCAGCAGCCACGGTGATATGGGGTCTGGGGTGGGGTGGGGAGGGGAAAGTCTGGCCCTGTGACGAGTGCCCTGTGGAACAGATGGTATCTGTCCACTGCAGACAGGGGAGATGTAGTTTGGGAGACTCAGTCTCCTGCCGAGGTCCCTGGAGGACGTGGGTCCTTGGTCTTGGGGTCCCGCTCTGATGATCCCACGCAGGTGAGCCTCTTCTGCAGGCTTGAGGAGGGAGAGTGGTGGAGAGTGAGCCTCTGGCCTCCAGCCCCGGGAGTAAGTGACCCCCTGCCCTCATTGGGCCTTATGATGTCAGTGACACTGGCTGGTAGAAGTGGGAGACCCGGCGCCCCTCTCTGCCAGTTCCTTCTCCGGGGCTTAGAAACTGGAAGGCCAGGAAACTGCTTGGCCTAGACAGAGTGACTTGGGGGTGTGGGGATCCTGGGGCTGCCTGGAGGAGGC
This sequence comes from Myrmecophaga tridactyla, assembly GCA_004026745.1. Classification (NCBI taxonomy): domain Eukaryota; kingdom Metazoa; phylum Chordata; class Mammalia; order Pilosa; family Myrmecophagidae; genus Myrmecophaga; species Myrmecophaga tridactyla. The sequence continues at coordinate 30,556 of PVIY010016089.1, read as the reverse complement.
AGTGGGTTTGCAAAGTGTCCAGGGACGTTTTGTCATGATGCAGAGCCTGGCTGTGCTCATTCCATGTTGACAGTGTCACTCCTGGGCGGGAAACTCTTTGACGGATCCCAGTACCTTCAGAACCCAGTCTTGACCCCGGGCAGCAGGCTGCCTCTCCGCGGTCCTTGTCCAGCCCTCACTTTGCTCTCCTGCTGCCTCGGGCACGCCGCACCTCCCAGCACCCCTGGCTCACCTTTTTTCCCTAGGGGCCTCTGCCAGGTGGCAGTTTGGGCCTCGCTAATTCCCGCCTCACCTTGCTGCCTCAGATCAGATGCCACCTCCTCCAGGAAACCCTCCACACCCCAGGCTGGGGTATATGCTCTCTGTGCTCCTCATAGCCCCCTACACTTTTCTCCTCACACTGTGACTAGCTGCTGCCTCTACTGTGAATGCCCTGAGGCCAGGTCCTGGGTCCAGGTCCTCTTTAGGTCCCCAAGTTTTTCTCCAGGTATCCCTAGGATCTTCTAGTTTTAACAGAGACCTCTTAGAGCCAGAAAAAGCAGACTCCAGAGAGAGAGAATCTCTGAACAGTGGGATTTCAGAACTCCAGACTGACGGGGAAGGTGGAGTCAGGAAACCATGGCCTCTTGGGAAGCACCCCCTGGTCTGGTCGGGGGTCTTGGGTTGGAAGCCTGATCCCCACGTTACCCTCTCTGTCACCTTGGGCGCGCTGCTGAATCCGAGCCCGATCTCTCAGCCTCGGTGTGGGAAGGTGCCGTCTGCCGTTTGGGGTGGACGCCCATCTGCTGGCCGCAGAGCTTTTATTGTGGGGTCTCTCCTCCTGCCCTTCTGGGCTCTGCCATCCTGTGGCGAGTGGGGGCGCAGCTCCCGAGTGCCTTATCCTCATTTTGGGGTCCTCTTGTTGGTTTTGGAAGTGGTGAGAAGGAATGTGCAGTTACCTTTGGAGAGGTGAGAAGGGATTGTTTTGTCATGTCGACCCCTGCGTCCTCTTCCCCAAAGAGCCACGATAAGATCCCCGCTCATGTCTCTCGTGCTCGCTTCTCCCTGCGTGGCCTCCTAAGGGTGGCAAAGTCCCCACCCCCTGCTTGGCTCTGGTGCTCTGCCAAGGAAAAGGAGAAAAAGAAAGCAGTTAGCAAAAGCCTCTACTTTTCAACCTTTTCCCTGGGGGTGACCCGACCTGGGCCTTGGTGGGAGAGAGGAATGTAGAGTGAATGGCTTTACCTGCGTGTGGGGAGGGACTCGGGTTTTGAGAGGTTTTTTCAAAATATTTTTAATAAATTCAATTTGGGGCTCCCCAAGATCTGCGGGTAGTCTGGGGCTGCAGGCTGCTGCAGCAGAGTTTCCTCGCCTCCAAAGGGAAGGGGTCAGTCTTGGGATGAGGATCCGGGCACCCTGGTGGACGCTGGACCTTGTGGGGGCCGCACAAAGCAGTTGGACACCCTGGGCTGTGGCCCTACTGCTTCCCTTCTCTGAAGCCTGGAAAGAGGGAGGCGATGGGGATGATCCAGAGTGAATTCGTTGGCTCTGCAGGACCATGAGGGGGATTATGTCCTCTGGGAGAGGAAGTGGGTGTGTTCTAGTTTGTTAGCTGCTGGAATGCAACACACCAGAGACAGCTTGGCTTTCAATAAAAGGGGATTTATTTAGTTAACCTATAGTTCTTCACTGGAAAGGCAGCTAACTTTGAACTGAGGTTCTTTCATACTTGGAAGGCACAGTGTGATCTCTGCTGGCCTTCTCTCCAGGCCTCTGGGTTCCAGCAACTTTCCCCAGGGTGATTCCTTTCTGCATCTCCAAAGGCCTGGGTTGAGCTGTGAGTGCTGAGATGAGGTATGCTGAGCTGCTTGGGCTGTGCTACATTGAGCTCCCTCATTTAAGCACCAGCCAATTAAATCAAACATCATTCATTGCAGCAGGCACGCCTTCTAGCCAACTGCAGATGTAATCAGCAACACATGAGGTTCACATGCCATTGGCTCATGTCCACAGCAATAGAACTAGGCACCTTCACCTGGCCAAGTTGACACCTGAATCTAACTGCCACAGGGCGGACAGATCTTTGCCCTATTGGGATTGGAGCACCAGGAAGCAACAGGTCCCCTCGTTCCAAGGTCTGGGGAGGCTCCCCCTGGGATTGGCTGAGGACATGGTCACGCTCTTCTGAGATTTGTCCTACACACTTCTTCCTTGGACAGAAGTAAGCTACATCTACTGTTTCTCCTCTTGTTTTCTTTATATATTTTAATGAATAGCATTTTAATGGAAAGCACAGGATAACTATTCCATTTAAGAACATGATCCAAAACTAGCATTACCCCAAATCCCATCATCCTAACTAAAAAATTTGCCTTGTTATATGTTGTCACCAGCATGTACATAAAGTTCATTTTCCTAGTGGCAGTGGACTTATGGCATACATTCAGTTTTGTTTTGCTGTCACATTATATGAGCTGAAACCTTTTCTGCCTTTATAACAATGACCCAGAATAGCTGCAGCCGTCTTCCCTTGTGTTGCTATGATATGAGTGTGTTAAAGTTCTTTCTTTCCCGTTGACACACGGGTGATTTTTGGGGTGTTTCCTGGGTAAATAACCCTGCAGTGAACATCTTCTACACAGTCCTTATCTGTGATGGCATTGGCGTGGCAGGTCCGGGATTTAAAAAGTGTTTTAAGCACATGTGGACTTCCAGGAGTCAGTGAGATAGCTGGGGCCTTGCTCGCTGGTGGATTCTAAAGTCAGACACTCCCGATCTGTCTTGTAATCCTATACAGCTCCTTTGGTTTACGTGCATTGTACGTGAGGTGCTGTACTAGATGTTTTATGGGTATGGACTCCTCCGTAACAGATCCCTAGGGTATCAGATCACTACTCCATTTTCCACCTAAAAATACCAAAGTGAAGAGAAGCTGAGTCACTTGCCCAAGGTCACACACTTTCCAGCAAGAGGCTGAGCCAGGCTTTGGGTCCAGTTCGTCTTTATACTGCCTCTCCTTTTAGCATAAGGTAGTGAGATACCCATCCCTGGAGGTATTCAAGTAGAGCCTGGATGACTCGAGTTTCTAGAATATTGTAGATCAGATTTTCCCGCCCTCAACACTGTAGATGTTTTGGCTGGCTAATTCTCCATCGTGGGGGGAGCTGTCTGGAACATTGCAGGATGTTTGGCAGCATCACTGACCTCTACCCACTGGCCCCCAGTTTGGAGACTGTCAGAAGTATCTTCAGACATTGCCAATGTCCCCGGGAGGTGAAGGTGTCCCCATTGAGATCCAGTGCTGGGGAGGACCCCTGAGCAGTATGGGAGGCTGAGCTACTTGATCTCTTACAATCTCTGGGGCCTCCAGGAAGCCCCTGTGCCTGGTGGGCTCCCTTGGAGGGCTGGGTTCCTTCATCAGTTGGTGGTTGGTTGGAGGGACTGGGTGTGGCCCAGTCCTGTAAGGAATGATGGGGTCCAGCCTCAGGGAGAAGTTTCACGTGCACACCCAAAGTAGGGGGCACTGAACCTAGCAACCACCTAATGTGTCCTGGGGCAGAGAAGCCAGCTCCTGCAATGTTGGTGGATGGCAGCCTGTGCCCCCCCCTCCCATTCTGAGCCACCCCAGGGCCAATGTCTTTTGCCCTCCTGCCACATCTCCCCTTCCCCAGTGTCTGGGAACAAATTCCGTGTGTCACCCTGGCCTCTCCCAGGGACAGGGACATCTTCGAGATCTTCCCAGGGACAGTCCTGGCCAGGAGGCCGAGAATCTGAGCCCACCAGTGGCACCCTGACTCACAAACTCAGACCCATGGTGGGGACAGCCAGGGGACTGATTTGTGGGGCTCTGCATCAACTCAGGCTTTAAAGAACGCTCTCATTTCCTCTCCGGAAGCTTTGAAAAGGCTCAGAGAACAAAAGGGGCTTGATCAAGTGTGCCTTGGAGAGCTTCATCCAAAAGAGAGGAAGAAAGAACAAGCAGCGTATACTACAAAGCCACTTAAGTTTGCATATGGTGACATGCCAAGAAGCACTGAAGTGCAGGAACAAGTAGAGAGACATGTTCCTTTTTATTAGGAGGGTGTGGACTGTAAGTTAGAGCCAAGGGCAGCCTTCAGCAGAATGGTGCAGGGTGGCTTTAGCACTGCTTTGCACAGTTTCTCCCCTAACTCCTCCCACTTCTTACCTCCAGCTCTCTCCATGCTGCATCCCTCTCTACTTGAGGTATTAACTTTTTGTATGAAAACCCCTAAAGGTCTCATGTTCTTTCAGGGAAGTTTGAGTTTTAATGAACTGTTCTTAAAAACTAAAAAGCTTCAAAGAAGTGGGGGTGTAAGGGAGCTTAGTGGTAGAATTTTTGCCTGCCATGCGAGAGACCCAACCCATGCACTTGCCAAACAAACAAACAAGCAAGCAAGCAAACAAACAAAAAACCAAACAAAAAGTCAGCAAATGGTGCTGCGATACGGAGATACTCACATGGAAAAAGAATGAAATGTGACCCCAACCATGCAGCCTACACACACACACACACACACACAAAAGCTTCAAAGAAGTGACTCTAATGGTTGAACAGGTAGTGAGTAGGAGCGTTTCTTTTTTTAAACCAGTGAATTCTGTCCACTTCTGAGATAAGGGAACCAGCTAGACCACGGCTTTGGGTCAGGCTCCGTGGGGTCAGCTGAGCAACTGTTACCAGGCATCTATGTGTAGCATCCCATTAGCAGACATGGAATGGGGGGATGGTCAAGAAGACAGCTGGTTTCACAACACTGGCTCACTCTGATGGTTGTCACCCATTACACATTTATCGGACCCCAACTTTGTGCTGGGAGGATGTTAGATGCAGGGAACGACAGTCAAAGAGTGGCTCTATCCCCGTATAGACAGTGAGGCAGCAAGTTAAAATGCACATTGAATGCAGTGCTGGTGGGTGGCCAAGCTAACAAGCTGTACCGAGCATGGCCTGGGGGCAGGAGGGCTGGGAAATGCTTCCTGGGGCAGGCACCTTGGTCAGAAAGGTATGGGCAAGAGTTAATTGGACAGGGGTGGTGGGGATGGGTGTTTCAGGTGTGGAGAAGAGCATGGGTGAGCACAGAGGCCAGACAGCATAGTGTCTGGGGTTTTAGCCTTCTGGAAACGCTGTTACATCAAGACTGAGGTCTGAGTTGGTGGAAGCTGAGGCTGAGGAGGCCAAGGGGTGGGCTCTGGCTTTGGGTGTTTTTTATGCCCAGGTCTAGAGCGTGGACATTTTTCTGCAGACAGTGGGAATCAGGATGGGCGAGTGCTTGCTCATTGCTGGATGCTGACCTCCAGGCCTTGGAGCCACGAGGGTGTCTTGCTTGCTGTGCCTCCTGCTTGCTGCCCGAACCCTGCCTTCCATCAGCTTTGGTCCCCTTGGACCAGAGCAGGTCTTTCTAGCAGGTCTTTCTGGACCTGACCTCTTCCCCCTGAAGATGCATATTCACCCCTTCCTCCAGGAAGCTTTCCCTGAGCTCCTCAGGTCAGCTGAGGCACTGAGCCTGCCTCTTATAGGTTTCTTATTCTAGGTTGTCATCTCTTTCTCTTGTAGGACTGAGTCCCCTCTGGGGCTGGGAGCTCTGGAGAGCAGTGTCATGTTTAATTCACCGCCGTAGTCAAGGAAACATGTGCCATGTGAATGGAGAATCTCACGCTTGTCCCAAGTTATGGGAGCTGGGAGAACTTTCCTAGCCTCCTATCCCTAGCCGCCAGGTGCCCGGGCTACAGCTAACTCGCAGCTGGGGGTGGGGGGATAGTATCAGGTGGCTGGGCCAGGAGTTGAGGAGGGCATGTGGGAGCACGTGAGATCCTGTGCATGCAGATAGGAAGAACGGAGCCCGGGAGTGGCTGGGGCTGGGCACGGGCTGGGCCTCACCAGATGCAGCCTTTGCCGGCGGTCCCCAGGGCCACTCCCACCTCCTGCACAAGCGTGGTGGCCCAAGGCAGACCACGCCTGCTGGCTCCATGCAAGAAGCTAGGAGACCTTCTGCTCGCTGGGGTGGGGCTGGCCAGAGGCTGTTGGCAGAGTCTGGGGAAAGCCGGAGGCTGAGCCTGGCAGAAGACGGCGGCCACTGCAGATGCACAGACAGAAGGGCTGGGTGCAGGCAGTGCCCGGGAGGCGTGGCGAGGGCTGTGCTGGGCAAGCCAGAGCAGGCTGTGCAGGCCATGCCATGGGTGCCGGAGCCGCACACCCAGCCCGGCTCTCCCCAGAGCCTTGAGGGCCAGAGCGACCACCCCAGCTATCCATAGTCAGCCTTCTCAGCCCTACCTTGTTCCCCAACTGGCCAAGCTCCACTCCCTACCCCCCACTTTGGGAAGTTGTTGATTTCCAAAGACAGTTACTGGTTCTCAGATTGGGGTCGATCCCGTACCCTTTACCATTTGTCAAAATTCCTGTTTCTGCCCTTCTAGGTTGGGTGTTAAGCCCAGAGGTGGACAGATGTTTCTCCTGAGTTGCACAGCAAGCCTGGGGCCCATTGTAGGCTGGAAGAGTGTTGAGATTTGCTGTGCTTAGGTCAGGAGCTCTGTGAATTGTCCCTTTTCATCATTCATAAAGAGCTGCTGGAGGCAGGGAACTGGACGAGATGAACTCTAGAGCCCTTTCTCAGTGCTAGACTCCAAGGTCAGAGGGAGAAGACTGAAGGGTTTAGGAAGAGGTGTTTTTGGTCCTAGGGATGGCTCTTGGCTGTGCAGCCACTTATCCCAAGGAGCCTCTTGAGGGCTATTATAGAGCCTTTCTTCACCAGGGCAGGCTCAGAGAAGCCCAGAGGGCCCCTCATCCCCACCCCCAGAGTCCCAAGGGGCACAGTCAGGAGTCTCTCTCTGCCCAGCACTGCTTCCAACACCCAGGCAGGTCCCAGGGCGATCCTTGCCCCTTCTTCAGAACAGCCAGGATGGTTGGAGAGGTGCCATTTGTCCCGGATCTTGCCCCCTCCCTCTTCCCTGCCTGGGTGAAGTCCTGGGAACCCTGTGCTTCTAGAGGCTGGGTACGGGTCCTGATCGGAAGGGGGTAGGTGAGCCCGCCTGCATCACACCTCCAACCCTGCTCACCTTGTCGGCCCCTATGGGCTGAGGGCACTGAATGCTTCAAAAGGCACAGTTTAAGAAGCAAGGACTCGTGTTTTTATTCATCCTCACACTGGAGTGTGCCTTGAGAAGAGTGAATGCTCAGTGTATATTTGGAATTCTAGGCTGGGTGAGCAGCATCTTGTCTCTCAAGGAGTTTGCAATTTAAGGGCAGCAGTGTTTTCTCAGGCTGGTAGCATTTGCCTCTCAAAGCCCTTCTTCGTAGACTGCCCAGGGCAGACATTGCCAGTCGATTACCAATGGCTTCCTGACCTGAGAAGCAGCCTTAGGCTCCTCCTCAACCTAGAGCTGATGTGTTTCAGGAGCCGAAACCTGTTTGCCCCTCAAAGCCTGGTAGGAGTTGAGGCCTAGGGGGAGAAGGCTTACATCATGCAGATGTAAGCCTGAGGGCATTTGTGCATTCAGTCATCAGCGAGGCACTGAGGGGCCTGTGACTGGGGTGGGGATAAAGAGGGACAGGTATTTTGTGGGGTCATCCTGGGAAGAATGATGGGGAATCTAGAGGGTACAATGAGCTAGGAGCCTGTATCTCAGGGCGGCTCTGAGAGAGGGCAGATCCCAACCTGGCCTGCTTTTTGTCAGCTGGGAGGGCTTCCCTGAGGAGGTGGCCCTTACACTCATTTCTAACAGCTGAGAAGGGCACTGGGGAAATAGCCACCAAGGCAGAGGAAATGGCATGGCCTGGGACAGAGAGGGGTTAACTTGTGCTATCCTGGTGTCTGTGTGGGTGTGGGTGGGTGGTACTGTGGGGGTGCTGGCATCAGCTTGGAGTGGGATGGGTGGGGAGGCAGTGAGCCTGGAGGCATGGGATGCAAGATGGGGGGAGGGCTTGATGTAGAACTGGGCTTCTCAGACATTATCCTGTGGGTTCATTGCCCCCATCCCAGGCCCTTTTGTCCCCTCTCTGAGCCCTCTTGGGAAATCTTCACTCACTGGGCATTGATCTTTATCTCAGATTAAGTGTTGTCGGTGTCCCTGATTTCCATATGCCCCCTTCTCTCCTCTGGGCTTCCCTGCCTGCCTGCACCCTGCCCAGGACAGTCTGTTTTCTCTCCTTGGATGGAGGCAAAGTTGTTTTTCCTTGGAATCCTGCGCTAGAGATATAGAACACAACTGTTGAAATAGCTGGGGCCTGGCCAGGCGGCTGTACAGGGGCCAATTGTCGCCATGTAGTTGGAGGCCAGCCACGCTGTCCACAGCAGTTCCCAGTCCTTTGCTGGGGAGACAGCGGGCTTCTATGGGGGCTTCTGCCACCTTGGGGCTCTCCCTGGGGTAAGGTGACAGACCTGGTCCCAGCAGGAGTTTGGAATTGAGCAGATTGGGCATGCTAAATTAAAGGCATCCACTTGAGACCCTCGGTCAGATCCGCAGAGCACGGGTCCCTGGATGGATGGAGGGGTGGGCAGGGCAGGTGGGTGGGGACAGAAGGGGCATGACGGGGGGTGCCACCAGGTCTGGGCTTTCAGTCGGAGCCTCCCTGTTGATGGGTGTCCCTGAGCATTGCCCGATGCTGCAGGACAGACCTTCCTGCCCCCAGTGGGTGGGGGTCTCGGCAGGACAGGCTGGCACCTCAGGGCCTGCAACCTGCTGACACGGGGCAATCTGTGTGTGCTGTGCCCTGTGCCATCAACCCACAGCCCTTGAGGGATGTGCCGTGACCATCCCCACTTGGCGGATGAGAAGTTGGAGGCTTAGGGAGCTGTGGGTGCTGGTCGGCAGCTTCAGGGAGGAGCTGGGCATCCTCCACTTGGGCCAGCTGTGGGCAGGTGTTGCAGAAGTCTCCGAAGCAGCACAGGGAGGCTGGCCAGCTCCATCCAGAACCTTGGGCAGGAGGCATCAAGACAGGCTTCCCGGGCTCTGAAGCCTGGGCCTCTCAGGTGGTACAGGGAGGAGAGAAGAGAAATTCTGGGCAGGCGAGTGTCCGCGGGCGAAGGCAGGGGGATTGTGGTGGCCTGGCATCTTCAAGGGATAAACCCAAGTGGAAGCAAAGGGAATTCATGACACCATCGAAAGTGTCATAAAGTATGTCCCATCTGCACCCTAACAGAGTAAAATACAAATGCCTCCTGCCCAGCCCAGCCCGAGATACCCGTCTCCCCTTATCTGAGACCCTGGTTGCTGCAGGAGAAGCTGCACATCCCACCTAGCAAGTCAGCCAGTAAGGGTTAATTGTCGGTTGTCTTACATACCACTCAGCCCAGGGCCGGGGGAAATCAGGGCGCTTTCGTACTTGGAAGAGTATATTCCAGAAGCAATTAAGACGCAGGTGCACCCACCAGGAGGGTGACTTTTGCATGGTGCCTATATCGCAGCTGCCTCCTCCGTTGGAGGGCCCGAAGCTCCAGGAAGCAGTGTGGACAGGCCAGGGCCCGGCCTGCCGGGCTGCACTATGGAGGGGTGACCTGAGACCCGGGAGGCTGGGTGGCCCCTAATCTTTCTAAGTCTTGATTTCCACAAGCCTGCCCTCCCCAGCGACCCCACGTCTTCCCCTATCCCCACTCAGCCTAGTTTCTCTCCTCCTCTCCACAGAACCCTCTTTTCTTTGTCTTTCTCCCCAGAATGGGCCAAGGGCAGTTCCTTCCCTTTGCTCCTGCTGTTCTCTGCAGGCCATGCCCTTCCCTCCCCTCTCTGCAGGCCCTGTTTTGCCTTTTCATTCCCTGTCTTGAAGGCTCAGGGCTTCCCCTGACCTCACCAGGCCGTAGCCCTCCCTCGTTGAGCTCCCCCGGGGCATACAGTCTCTGCTACTTATTTGATATATAGCATATCCCACCTTAGGCTTTGAGTCAATGTCCTGCAGCCGTTCTGTGCCTCAGTGAGAGCTGTAACTGGGTTTCAGCCCTTTTGACGGTCCTATAAGATTCCTTGCATGTGACGGTCCTTTATATGCTCAAAGTGGAACGTGTGTGGGCTTCAGAGTTCTTGGAGCTGTCTTGGAATGCCAGCCCTGCCACATTTGAGCTGCGTGACTTTGGGCAGGTTACTCACCCTCTCTGGGCCTCTGTTTTTATTTTTTATTTTTTTTACATGGGCAGGCACGGGGAATTGAACCCTGGCCTCCAGCATGGCAGGCGAGAACTCTGCCTACTGAGCCACCGTGCCTGCCCGGGCCTCTGTTTTATTGTAAAATGAGGATCGTGATATTGGCCTCCTGGGGCAGCCATGGAGACCCCATGAGGTCACATGGGGAGGGCAGCTGGCCCAGTGTGGTGGCTTGCACCTAGTACTTGTCTTGAAGGCTTTCCTCTATTCATCCTTCTCTAACAGTGAGGCTTCCAGAGTAGGGGTCAACCCTGGGCAGAACGATGGTGAAGTTCAGTGGCACCTTTCTTCCACTGAGTCCTATACCAATGAGGGCCCTGCAGCCTGCCCCTGGAGGAGGGGTTCAGAGGAATGCCATATTCTCTTATAGATGTGCCTTTACGTTATCCTCAAGCTCCCTGGACACCAGGCTGGATAGCAGCCTGGTGCCGAGTCCACTTGTAGACAGAAAGGGTCTGCTGTGTGGAAAGGGTAGCTGCTGGCTGCCTGCGTCTTTCAGATGTTGCTGTGTTTGAATTGCATCATGTCGTTGCGAGGAAGTGTCCATGGGTGGGTGGGGTTTAGGTCGAGCTGTGAGGCTGGGGGGGACTGTCCCAAAGGCCCTGCCTTTTCCCTCGTGTCTGTAGGTTCCTCTGCAGGCTTGGGGTCCCCTCCCCATGTTTGCCCTCTCCTCTTGGGCTCCTGGGGCCACAGAACCCCCTGGCCAGGCTGGCATGGGAGGCACCAGACCAGGTGGGAGCTTTTGGTGGTCCTCTCTCAGCATTGGGTCACCAGAGAGGAGAGGAGCCAGGGACGAGGGCCAGAGGGTGGGAGGCCAGTCACATCTTCCCCAGGCCCTGAGCTCCTTTGGCACCGTGTCCAGGTATCCTTGAGGCCAGTGTCCCACCAGGCCTGGGAGAAGCTTGGGGACTTTGGCTTCATGTGCAAAGCCAAACCGGTGGATAGAGCAGCAGAAACAGGCAGGTGGGGGGAGCCGGCAGAAGCCCCCGCCGTCTGCTGGGCCCCGCAGGTGGGCAGCCCTTGCCTGGAGAAGGTGCCCATCTGCCGAGGCTTTTGTGCCAGGCCAGCCCTGGGCAAACCCCACATGGGGATGAGCCGTCTACTGAGACCCGTTGTGTGTGGGCAGTTGCTGAAATCTGTGTTAAGTCTTCGCTGGGGACATTGATGTCGGCTCTCATGGTCTCCCCACCCTATAACACCCCAGGAGGTCGGGAGGATCTCCTATGTTCTAGGGGAGGGCAGGGCTCAGAGAGGAAAAGTGATCAGGCCAAAGACACGTGGCGGACGGCACTAGCCCAAGCACAGATGCTTCTGTCAATAGGGAAGAATAAAATGTGTAAATAGGATTATTATATCCCGGCCATGGAGGGTGACATAAGTGTCCTCTGGCTAAACCTCACGCATTTCCTTTCTCCTTCAGGATCAAGGAGTGAGTTGGGTGTTGGTTGGTTGGGAGTTGGGTGGAAGCATGTGCCTGGGTCCCCCCACCCCAGCCATGGTGAGTCAGAAGCCCCCTCTTGCTCCTCCGTTGCCCGTGTTGGGCTGTCAAGAACACACTTCAGAGCGTCCATTTTCCAGATGGGGAGAAATGGAAGAGACGAAGTGATTAGCACTCGGCCGCAGGGGTGGATGTAAGACACAGCCTGAGGGCCTGGGGCCAGGGTTCCGTGCTCTCTTTTTCTTTTCTTTTTTTTTTTTTTTTTGCATGGGCAGGCACCGGGAATCGAACCCAGGTCTCCAGCATGGCAGATGAGAACTCTGCCTTCTGAGCCACAATGGCCCACTCCCATCTCTTTTGAACTCTAACGAGGTTATAATTATTATTAATCTTAGTTGGTATTGCAAAGTGTTTTCACTCCAGGAACTTTCACGTGTTTTATCTCATTTGATCTTAAAAATAAGTCTGTGATCAAGACAGGGCGGGTGTTTATTATCTTAAGTGTCTGTGTGTATTTGGATTGGTGTGTGTCTTTGCACACATACATTGCGTATAGATCTGTGTGTGTATGCTCTGTATGCCTGTGTTGTATGCGCTGTATGGCTGTGTGTGTGGTGTGAGTATATGCATATGGTATGTGGGTGTGTGCTCCTCTGTGTGCATGTGTGTCTATGGTCTGTGTGTATACGTGTGTGTGTGTGCAAAACTGTATATGGTGTATATGCTGTGTGTGTGAGCCTGTGTGTCTGTGTGTGTGTACAAGTATGCATGTGTGAGGCTGTATATGGTATGTGTTTGTGTATGTGTGAGCCGTGTGAGTGTGTGATCCGTGTGTGTGTGTGCCATATACGTGTGCGTGCTTGTGTGTGCCCCTGCATGTGGGTTCTGGGCACATGTGCCGGTGGCTGAGATCAGAGAGGAGGCGAGATCGGTGGCTGTGTGGGTGGGAGAAGGGGCTTGGCCTCTCTCCTGGAGATTGCTTTCGCCTGGGGTAGCATGCTCTAATGCCTGCGTCTCACTCCTCACATGGGTTCAAAGCAGCCAGGTGCCAGGAGGGTATCTGGGATTTCAGGTTTCAGGGGTGATTTGCTCATCCTGCTCTGATTATTAATTTATCTTTCAAGCTGGTCTTTGAACTTGGGTTCTTAACCTTTTCTGTGCCAGGGACCCTCCTTGGAATGCTGTCATAAGGGCTGAGAATAAATGCATAGGATTATCCAAAAGAAAGTCAGAAATATTGAATGTGGCCACTAAAATGTTTTAAGCACCCAGTCACGATATTGAAATACAGCCCTTCTTGGCGGACATGTCAGCCGCGTCTAACAGCAGAACCTCAATTCGGGAACCATCTGAGCACAAATACCTTCTCTCTACCATTCGCAGCTGCAGTGATAGGATCACATCTGCCACATGTGTAGGGGATGAACTCAGGTACGCTCGAGCAGGTGTGGTTTGCTGCCCAAGGAGTGTGAGACCTTTCAGTGAGAAATTAATGATGATTAAAGTGTGTTTTCTTCCATTCAGGTTACCAACACGTCATGGCAATTTCTAAATTATTTGGGGGCTGGAAGGCATCTTAGTGATCACCCAGTGTAGTTTTCTCCCCAAGGTGCTTGTGCATCAGAAACACCTGTGGAACTTTATTTCAAAGTGCAGATTATTTTGGTCCCAGCTTGCCCCAGCCCAGACCTACTACTGAGTTAGGGTCTCGGGAAGGGGCCCAAATATGGGGTCAAAATGCTCCCAGAGCATCTTGGTGCCACCAAAGGCCCCGGAGGGTGCTGAGTGGCCCAGGTGTGACCTCATGCCTTGGAGGAAGGAAGCTCCTCCTGGCTCCCAGTTGAGTGCTCCTCCTTCCCTTAGCAGAGTCCCAAAGAGTCTGATTGCATTGGCCTTTTGTGAGCTGTTTGGACAGTGTGTGGGCACTGTGAGTTTCAGAGACAAACTGTGAGAGGTGTTGACTCTCCTCCCCCTGAGAACTGCTGTGGCTCCCCAGCCCTCTGGTTTTGGAGCCTTTCTGTGGAGCCCGTGGGAAACACTCCAGGACAGACCCTCAGGCCCCTGGCTGAGGTGTGGGAACTCAGAGCCCTTTCTCACCTCCCTGTCCTCCTCAGGTGGTCTAAGTAAAGCTTTTGCTGGGGCTCAGGAGTCTGCCTGAGAAGCGCTTCAGGGAGTGAAAGTGGCTGGCTGGGACCCTGGGTGCCTGGCGTTTACCCCCAAATTATGCTAATCCCGTTAATTCCCAAGATTTGCGCAGGCTCTCTGCTCTGTCTACTGCCTTCCCCTGAGGAGGGATGGGCAGCAGCTGCTCTGCTGATGGCGAGGAAGCCCCAAATGTGGTGGGGCTGACCGGACCCCCCCATGCCGGGTCAACTTTCCCATAGGTGCTCACAGGACCTCAGGGGCCGGATGGCCGTGGGTCCATCTGTTCCCTGCACCAGGGCACCCGGCCCTGTGGCCATCTGGATAATGCGACTCTGAATTAACATGACCCTCGCCTCCATCACCCACCCCGCCAATAGTGGCCATGGGATGAGGCTTACACCAGGGGGCTCAGCTCTAGAACTTCTTCTGTCTGCTGTGGAAGGTACCTGGACAGTTTCCTTCCAGTGGGACCCTCGCCTTTCTCCCCTGCCCGCATTTTTGGGATGGTGGGGGGAATTGCTGTGGGGGTACTAAAAACAAATTCCCCCAAACTGGGGCTGCAGCTGCTATAACCAAAGTCTTCCCCAGCCTGTCACCACCTCCTTCTCTCCTCTCTCCCTCTGTCCCTTGGAAATGGCCGTGCTCCCTTCTCAAGCCTCTTTCTTTCCTTGGCGCCCCCGACCCTGGAGTCCATGGCTTGGAGTTGCCAGGCCTCAGTTTCTCTCCCACCCATCTGTTTGACTGGCTTGGATTTTCTGGATGGGGAGTTTTAACGGATTGTGGGAACCAGACGAGTTGGTGTGTACAAAAATAAGAGGCAGCTGACCCCAAACCCAGCCAGGAGGTTCAGAACTTGGGCTGTTGGCTCAGGAAACTGACAGGGACCTCTTTTTTCGTAATATTCCATTCCATACTTGGACAGAATTGAGGGTCTGGAGGGAATTTAATAACGTACAATTCTTGGGTCTACTGCTAGAGCAGAAGCTTTGAGGCCCATAGTGCTGAAGCCCCTTTGGCTGTCCCCCTCTGATGCCCGAGCCTTTGTGGGACCCTTCCCATGTGTGTGCAAATGTGCCACCCCTGTGCAAACGTGCAAACATGCCACCTGTGTGCAAATGTGCCACCCATGTGCAAACATGCCCGCATCTCTTTCCTAAACAACAGCAAACAACCCTCCCTGGCTCTGCACCCCCTCAGCTGCCTGCTCAGCTCTACTTTTATAGCAAAATTTCCTGGAAGAATTGCCTGTGCCCCTGTTCCCACCCTCTCCCCAGGTGTCACCGTGAGACTGAAACTGCAGCGTTCAGTCTTCATTTCTCTGCCTCCTGGTAGCTCCTGATGGAGGTCATCACTCCTCCCCCCGTAAGGCACTTTCTTTCTTCTGTTGTATGCCAGGGCCCCAGACTCCTGTTTCTTTCCTGCCATCCTCCCCACCCCAACCGGCCATTCCTGCCATCTCTCCTTGGGTGGGTTTCTCCTCCTTTTCCGACTTCAACACATTGGACTCCCCACGTCTCCCTTCCCCTCTCCGCCTTCACCCTTGCCCCTGGCGATCTGGTTCAGCGGCCGCCACATTCCCACCTCTAGTGTCCACCTCTCCCCATCTGCAGCCTCGCATGGCCAGCAGCCCCGCCATGCCTCCTCCTGGGCATCTCAAGCCTTCATGGGACCCAAGATGAGCTCTTGAGTTCTCCCCTGAACTGCCTCCTGCCCTTTCCTCTCCGTAGCAGTTAATGACAGCACTTCCATTCACCCTGTGCCTCCAAAAAGGGAGGCCTCTCTGACAATCTCCATTTTTTTTTGTATTTTTTTTTTTAAATTTGCATATGGGCAGGAGGCACCAGGGATCGAACTCCAGACCTCCAGCACGGCAGGTCAGAGCTCTGCCTGCTGAGCCACGGCAGCCGCCCTTGTATTTTTTTTTTTTTAAAAGAGGTTTGAACTTTTTCTGGATGAGTTTAAAAAAAGATAAAATAAATAATAGGGGATGATAAAGGGCAAAAATTGCATAGATTGGCTCAGTGGGAGATTCCAGGTTCAATTCCCGGCCCATGCACTAACTGCCCCCCCCCCAAAGAAAAAATTCAACAAATGATGCTAAATAAGGGGATAGTCACATGGAAAAAGAATGAAATGTGAACTCCACCATACAACATACAAAGAAAAAATAATTGAGTAGATTGAAATACTCTGGGTCAAGGAGAGGGAGGGGTAAGGGGTATGGGATGTATGAGTTCTTTTTATTTATTTGTTTTCAGGAGGGCTGCAAATGGTCTAAAAATGATCATGGTGAAGAATACACAGCTATGTGATGATATTGTGAGTCACTGATTGTATAATATGGTTGGACTATACATGTGTGGATATTTCTCAATAAAAATATTTTCAAAGTGTAATTAACTTCTTTAAATTTAAGCTAATTACCGCATTTTTCCCCCTTTTCCTTAATTCTGTACATTCTTCATGCTGTATTTTTAGTTCATTGGGGAGTAAGCTTTCAAAATGTCTAAATCAATGAATATAGATCTGTAAAAAAATACTTCCTAGAAAGATACTTACAATTCACTTAATCGCTTGTAGGGCAACAGAATAGCATAGCAGGAATTATATTTAAAAAATCATTTCTATTCTGTAATATTTGCCGTGACCGCGTGTTAGCAGTATTTGTAAGCGATGACATGTGTGAATGCAATGCCTGGGGCCCCCTGCCAGCCCGAGACTGGGCCTCCTGTGCCCTGCCCCACCTGGACAGGTTCCTCCCTGAGCCGACGACAGTTCCTCTTTTCATCCACATCACATTCCTAGCAAGCAGCCTCCCCTGCCTTTGCCCTCCCCCCTCAATTCTCCTCTGCACAGGGGGCAGCGTGACCCCTTCCAGTAGGCAGGGGGACCCCTTTGCAGCACGAGTCACTCCCTGTCCCTCCTGCTCAGAGCTCTCGGAGCCTTTCACTGGCCCCTTGCTCCTGCCGGTGTGGGCCTGGCTTCTCCCATGGAGCCCCTGGGTGCCTCTGGGCACCTCTGCCCTCTGATCATCGGTGCTCCCTTCAGACCTTCTCAAAGCTCGCCCCTCCCGCATTCTGGCTCTCCTGCCTCTCCAGGAGCAGTGCCCTCTCTGCCTCTTCCACCTTCTCTCTCCTGCCTTCTCCCCCGCCCGCTGTACTGTGGCATGCTACCTCTCATTAACCGCAATCCAAACTCCCCAGTAGACTGTAAGCTCTGTGTATTATATCAGCAGCACCAGGTGAGACGCGAGATGCAAAATAGGTGCTTAAAAATATGTTGTGAGTGAATGAATAAATGAGGTGATGAAGATGATCGAGTGTGTCGGGTGGGTGGATGAATGAATGAATGAACGTGCACATGGATAAATGCAAGGTGGGTTGTGCCGAGCAGGGGCGGGGCAGGAAAAGAGGGCTTTTCTTTGGGGCACTTTAGGGCGTGGAAAGTGTCCAGCTGTGAGCCTGGCACAGTAGACACCCTCTGGGGAGTTGTTGCCACTTATATTTATTTTCGTTTTCCCTGCGATTCTAAGTTGGAGGCCACTGCTTCCGACATCCTTTTTCGAGGTAGCTCTTGCTGCTTACGCCTCCCCTCCCAGCAGTAGGAACTTGTTGCTTAGATTTTTAAAATGTGGGTAAAAGAGATAAAACGTGTGGTGGCTGTCTGTGACTTTGTTCCAAAGATGGATCTCATGACTAATGATTTTCAAATTAATTAAAACCTCCTTCCTAATTATAAAGAGGGTGAACTTGGTTGCTTTAGAAATCTGCAGCGAATCTGGGTCGGCTTCTCCCGGCTGGGTCTGGGGGCAGCGTTTGGTAAACGTCTTTGTCTTCTCTTTTAGGGTTCCCAGCACCCAGGACCATGAGCGGTTAAGATGGAGACGCCCGCCTCAGCCACCGCCGCAGAGAAGAAGGAAGCCGAGAGTGGGACCCTGGAGGGCAGTGTCTTCCCCGACCCGGGCAGGAAGGCCTCTCCGCTGGCAGTGGCCGCGGCGGCAGCGGCGGCAGTGGCTGCCCAAGGAGGTACTTTCTGTTCTGCTCATTTCGGGAGCAGCGGGGGTGTTTTTCATTAGCCCGTTAGGATTTCATTGGAGCTGTAGCGAGGTGTCATCAGGCATGCACGCTGGTTTTATGGGGGCCGAGGTGGAGCGAGCCCTGCTCCCAGGAATTCCAGGCACAGTGACGGACGGATGCCTGCAGGTGTTCTCCCAGGTCTGGCCAGCCCAGATCCGGAGGGCTGGGTCTGCTCGGCCTCTGGCGGGTGTAACCCTGAGAAGGGAAGAGGCAGCGGCTGCTGGGCCACCCTGGGATCAGTTCCTTGGCACATTCAAGCTCTGCCCGGAGACTCTGCTTCTTGCCTCTTGCCCGCCAAGGGCTATTTTGGAAAGTAATTGTCTCCTGATCCTTCTGGTCGTAATTAGAGGGTCGGGTATGGAATTTGGTATCTTAGGTACATTTCTGGCCGCCTTAATTATAACGGAAGGGCTGCACGAGCCGCGGCCGGTCATTTCAGCCCCACGGAGATTGGCCCGTGCCCGTCTCCCACTGGGAAAGTTTGGCGGGAAGGCGAGACCTCCCCTGTGCCTGCGCCATCCATCTGGAGGCCACAGAGCTATTTCTGTCTCTGAGGAATGGGGAGACTCAGATTTCGTCTCTTCCCTCCTTTATTCAAGTGCATTTAGTCATGCCCTGTTGCTCCAGCCACTCAGGCACGGCTCAGAGAGCTTCTGGGAAGGGGCGGGAGCGGGGGAGTAGAATGCAGAACATGCGCCCTCGCCGGGATGCGTGTCTCACACTTTTATGGGCACAAGTCCCCGGGAGAGGTTCTGGTTGAGAAAGTCCCGGAGGGGCTGGGCTTCTGTGTTTCCGACCTGCGGCCCCTGCGTGAGAAGGGGCCTGTGATGCTGGTGCCCGATGTGGCATCTGGTGCTGGAGCAGCTGCTCCCTGGCTGCACTTGGCAGGCTCAGCGGGGTATAGAAATGGGTGTTTCTGAGTGCGGACTTGAGGTGGGGCCCACCTCAAGAGAGGGCGATGCTCCCACAGTAGGCTGAAGGTTTGACTTCCCAAACTAGAGAGGCACTTTCAGTGGCAATGGCCCTGACATCCCTCCGGCCCCTGAACCCTGCACCTGGGTTGGCAAGGGGTTGGGGCCCTGGAGGGTGCAAGGAGAGCCAAAGCTGGGGTGGGGGCACGCTTCCAAGAGGAAGCTGAGGAGAAACGGGGAAAGCAAGGAGACATCGGAGTATGGCAGTGAGTGGGGTTTGGCTGGGGCCCCGAGGGTCCCAGGGACAGCTGTGCCTGCAGATTGTCTATTCCTTTTCCTGGTTTGTGGAGACCCAGCTCTCGAACTGCCCTTTTGCCAGATGTGTGGACTCCATGGGCCTCTGAGGCCCCCCATGAGCTTGGGAAGCTCTGCCTTGGGGTAGCTGCCACCTGCCTTGGGGTGTGTGAGCTGCTCTGCCTCCCCAAAGCACAAGTGGACCCTGAAGCTGCCAGGCAGCAGGACAGACAGCTGTGTCGCAGTAGCAGAGAACAGAGCTAGGCAGTGAGTGGAGAGAAATTGGGGGGAAAGCCCCTCTATCATCAAGCGTGGTTGCCCGCTACCTGGGGCTGTACAACAGATGTTGGCAGGGAGTCTTGATCTGGGGGAGGGCAGCAGATCAAGCTATAGCTGGGGGGCACTATAGAAGGCACCCCCCACACCATCACTCCCACCTCCTGGATGCCTTCCCCCAGGCCCTCTGTCCCTCATTGCCTGACTCCAGCCAGCTCATTGACATCAGCTTTGGAGCAGGGTTGGGCCAGGGACATCTGCTGTTGGAGAGCTGTGGGGACCCTGGAGCCCTCTTGGGGACCACTGTTTCCTGCACCCCTCCAGAGAGCCTCTTGCTATGACCGCCTTGCCCACAGAAGCACACCCCTGTCGGGAGGTGAGGGGAACATGTGAGAGGAGTGCTAGGTGGCAGGTGGTCCCCAAGTCAGAAGTCCCTCAAGGGTAGGGAAGCTTTGTGCTGAGCTCAGGTCTTGGTGCTTGGCACTCGGTGCTGGGCATAGCCTGAGGGTCTCTTCATGGAACTGAGTGGAATGTGTGAGGGACTGGTTGATGCCGACAGTTTTGGGGGTCCAGCAGCATCGCCTCAGCTCCAGACGGGGAGTGAGGAGGTCAGCTTGTGAGCTGGGCATGAGCACAGGGTACAATAGGCACGTCCGGGGACCTGCACAGGGCCCTGGTTGTGGGCAAGGCACAGATATTGCCTGGGATCTGGGGCAGGAGCTGAGCCTACTTTGAGGGGGGGGGGTCCTTTCCTGACCAGGGGGCCATCTGGGTCTGGAGGGCTGCCTGAAGCTCACCTGCTGGGGGCAGAGTGTGACAGCCTCCCCGTGATTGTGAAGGGGTCTGTAGCTGTCCTGCTAGAAGGGATTGGCATTAGGGGATTCCTAGCCCATCTGTCCAAGGCTTGGATGGGGCCTTCTTGTGGGTGAGGGCAGACAAATCCTACAAGCAGATGTGGGTATCCTGTATTCCCCTCGTCCAAGCCCCCATTCCTCACTCCTGCCACTGCCCCCGGTCCCAGGGGCTGAGTGCCACCACTAGGAACAAGTAGGGGCATTTCCCAGACTGAACATGCCATCAGGCAGGAAGAATTCATTTCGGCATCTCTGTAACTTTGAAAAACTGGAACCAACCCAACTGTTCAATGACAGGAGATTGATCCCTCAGACTGGGGACGCCTGTTGAATGGAACACTGTGTGGCTGTTGGAAATGGTTATTGACCCTTGGTACTAACAGGAGGGCCATGCTTGTGTCCTGACATGAAGTGCAAAACCCAGGGTACAGCATTCCATCTCAGCTTGGTCTCCTCTCTACAATAGCACGTAAAGATGCTGTTAGCAGTGGCTGCCCAGATATTGGAAGCTGAAATAGCAAACATTGCATCTGGGTTACCCCTTTGGTTCCTAAGGACCTTTAGCCTTCTGGAGCCTTCTGTCTGAGAGGCAGGAGTGTGCTGAGGCTAACCCACCATGGCTTGTGCATCGCGGCTCTTCCAACCCGGTCACCAGTTCAAGTGGTAAGTCTAGCCACTTGAAATTGGCCGAGGTGGGAGTATTTGTGCCACTGAAATTGGCAGAGCCATGCAGCTCAGAGCGGCCCCTCCCCTCACTCCCCTGCTGGAGCCTTTTTTTCACCGTTTACCAGCACACCTCCTCGTGGTATCTTAAGTCACAATCCGGGTCACTGACAGCTAACTTATCTCAGGTGACATTGTGAATGAGATAGAGCATGCAGAGATGGCGTGAGAAGGAGGTGGGTGTCCCCTGTGGCAAATCCTGATGGGGGCTCCGGGGCCTTAGAGCGGAGCGGCTAATTCATGGCCTGTCAGGGCCTCCTCTTGACTGCCTCTCATTCTGTAGAGGAGGAGATTGAGGCCCAGGTAGGGAGAGGACTTGCGCAAAGCTGCTTGAGTCTGCTGCCTCTCCCGTAGTGAGTCGTGGCTCTCCTGGTAAGCGCTGGTTTTTAGACCGTCGGGATTAATTTGTGCCGTAAGGGTCTAGCCCCACTGATACACAGTGGCAAGTGTCCAGTCTACATGCCAGGCTCAAAAGGTTTGCTCGTCTCTCACAGTGCCTCAGTTTCCTCCGGTGACCAGTGGGCTTAGCAGCGCCTGCTCTCCCACGACGGCCGGCTCTGTCAGGTCTGGCGCCATCACTTACCTGCTCTAACCGGCCTCTGTGGCTTAATTTCCGTGTGACCAGACGTACCAGGGACTGGGTGTTTCCACTCAGCCTTGCTGCCCCGTGCACCTCCCTGAGCCAAAAGCATCACAGACACCTTCGCATAGCGTGGCAGGGCTGTACCAAAGGAAAAACCAGCACTGTGGTCACGCTGGGGAAAAGTTAGTGTCATCGTCTGCACAGGAGAGCAGAATTCAGCTGTGGAGGGCGGGTTCTTCCCCAGCCTCTTTGGCTGCTGCGCTAACATTTTGGAGGCTGTAAATCTTTAAGAACACATTTTGGCCTGGAGACAGTTTCCCCTTTGATTTCTAAAATGGCACATTTTTTTTTTAATTTCAAAATTTCTTTTAAACATAACAACATACAAACATGAACATTCTTGCCATATGATCATTCCATTCTTGTTAAATGATCAAAAACTCACAATATCATCACCATGATCATTTCTTAGAATATTTGCAGCAATTCAGAAAAAGAAATAAAAAGAAAATAACTCATACATACCATGCCCCTTTCCCCTCCCTCTCATTGACTGCTAATATTTCCATCTACCCAATATATAAAATGGCGCAATTTTAAGGATGATTTGGTTTGCCGTCCCAATGCTGTCAGACATCCCCCCCCTCAACAGTGGATTCCCTTCCTCCCCCCAGAAATATTTCTGACTCTGTGTGCCTCATTTGAGCACCAGGGACAGGGGATCTGAAAAAATGGAGCCATCCAATTTGGAGCTGGGTCCTGCTCTGATGAGTTTTGCTGGCCCCTGAGAGGAAGCAGCCAGGATGGAGATTGGAAATCTTTTGACATCCTGGGATGGTCCGTATGTGATGCTTTACGGAGTACCTACTATGGGCAGGGCCAATGGTCCCCACAAAGTGGTCTCCCACCAGCTGTGCCCATGTCACTTGGGAATCATTAGAAACGCTAATTCTCGGGCCCCACCGAAAAACTGCAGGATCAGCGCATCTGTGTGGGGCCCCCAAATCTGGGAGTGAGCCTGCCCTGCAAGTGGTTGTTGATTTGATGCAAGATCAATTTTGAGAACCTCAGTGCTCTAACTACAAGAGTAGGGCAAGCGCTTGTAGAGCTTGAATCTTTCCATATGTGAAATGGAAATTATATTAGGACCCGCCTCATAGCTATGTAAAGATTGCAGGAAGTGTATCATGCTGAGTCCTTTACAGATGCCTGGCCCCGGGCACTCTACGAGCAGCTCCTCCACCTCCTCCCTATATTATTGCAGGCAGCTCAGAGCCAGAGCAAGGAGCAGTCAGACTGCCTGGCCCTTTCCTAGCTCTGCCCACCACTGGCAAAGCCTGTTTTCTCACCTGTAGGATGGAAATAATACTGGTAACACTTTCATGGTGTTGTGAGAATTCCTTGAGTTAAAATACTTGGAAAGGTTCCTGGCACATAGCACTAAATAAGGTTCAAAAATAAGTATTAACTATGATCATTCTTTCTTGTCATTTTTCCTTTTCTGGGTCTCTGGACTCTGTCTGACTTAGAAAGCCAGCTGTCCACCCGCAGCCCTGGCCAGCTGACCCGTTGCAACTGGACATCTGACAGAAAGGCCAAGTTTCTGTGTCTTCCTTCTCCAGAGTGGTGGAGAGAGCCCTGAGCTGAACGTGGGGTCCTGCCCTGTGTGGCTCTCCTCCCAAAGGCTGTCCTGGAGTGGGGGCTTGACCACTTTCTGATTCAGTTACGTCCTCTGTACACTAGAGGTTTGGACCAGACCGAAGGTTCCCAGAGCTGGGTAAGCTATAGAACCTCATGGGAAGAGTGTAAAAATGCAGATTTCCAGGCTGCCCGCAGACCTGCTGATATGGGGTCTCTCAGCTGGGGGCCCGGCATGTGGATTTTCCCCAGGCTTCCCAGGTCACTGGATGCAGAGGGTTTGCTGCTGGAACTAGAATCTTGCGAGTGGTCCTTGCTGGCGTGCTTTCAGGCAGGCATGCAGGACAGGGTTGAGCTGACATCGGCTCTCCCCACGATGCCCTGTTCCATGAGGCCACCGTGCTGCTAAACGCATGTTGAGCCCCCTACCCTATTCTCCAGCCCTGCAGGTGTCTCTTGTTTCTCCGAGTCACAGTTTTGCTCAGCGGCGTGGTATCCACATGCAACCTGAGAGTCTTTGCAAAGATCCAAATATTCAGACAGTTTAGGCCCTGAGCATTTTCTTGGAGATGCCTGGGATTAGAACTCCCCTGCGAATCCACCTGGAATCTAGCTGATATCCCGAGCCACAGGCTATCTTCCCCCTCTCTGAGAGATCAGGTATTTCTGATCTCTCCCCCACAGGGTACCCAGTGGGCAGGCACTACTTGCTCCCTACTCTTTCCCAGCACACCAGACACCCAGTCAATGATTGTTGGGCAAGGGGTTGAGCCTGCCACCCTCACTCCAGGCCACTGCCTGGGGGCCGTGCGTTCACCGTCCACCAGCCCTGGGGTCCTGCTCTGTGGACAGGTGGCAGAGAACTGGCTAAGAGGGCCCTCTGCCTCCAGCTCTTCTGTGCAAGCCGCACGCTCTTGCCTTGGTGGTGGTGGGGACAGTGGGGGGGGTGCACTCAGGTGTGACTAAGTGGGCAATTATTCTTATTTAAGTGATTTTCAGGATTGCCGTGGACGCTGCTCCTAAGCTTGTTTTTATGGCTCAGCTACATACAACAGCCAGTTCCCATCAGGTTCTTTCCGGAGAGCGGAGCTCCTTCTGCCTGTCAGTCCTGCTTCCCCAGGACACAGGGGATAGTGTGGCCCTGGCTGGCCCTGGCGATGTTCTGGCCTGGTCTAGGGGGCCGGTGGCCACTGGAGGAGGTGGAGATGGGGGTGGGGTGGGGTGTGGGGGTCTTCACTGTCCACAGAGAGAGAAGTAAGAAGAGCTGGGCTCACCCCAGCCCCACCCCTCCTGGCCATGTGCTCACTTCTCCGAAGTCTGTAAACTGGGGATAATATTGGTAACTACATCGGGGCTCCTGTGAGATGAAACAGGACAGCATTTGAAGAGTTGGGAGCAGAGCGCCTGGCCCAGGACAGGGTGGGATAAATGTCAGTGCCAGGGACAGAAGCCTGAGCTCCCTCTGGCACATTGTGGCCTCACGCTTTACCGGGGGGCTCTCAGTGCTCCTCAAGATGGGCTGCCCTTCAGACTCTGGTGGACTTTGCCCCCAGCAGCAGGCTTCTCCCCACACCCTGCCCCAGGACGGGAGGCCAGCCAGCTCCGTGGCTCTGGGGACCCCCCCCAGCCCCTGCCTGGCTGTGCCCCCAATGCCAGCCCCCGTCCTGATTGCCCCCCATCCCCCTGGTTGCCCTCCCCCAACCCCTGCCTGGTTGCTCCCCTTGGTTGTGAAGGTCACACACACATTTACCCTTCATCACTGTTTTCTGGACATGACCCAGCGAGCTCAGCCCACTGCGCCTCACAACCGGAAGACAGGGCTGGTGGCTCCTGTGCTCCCATTGGCTCCGTCCGGCCTTGGCCCCGCCTGGCAGATACTTCCTGGTCTCTCGTGGCTCAGCGAGGATGTGAAGCTCTTGCCAGGTTGGGGAAATCTTAGGAGTCATTTGCAGTTTAAAAACGGGAAGAAGTTGAATGTGTCTGTTTTGCAAGGTGGGGAGACCGAGCCCGGCGACGTGAAGGGCACACATATGCCAGGCGGCAGCACTGGGGCCCCCAGGAGTCGCGCGTGGGCTGGGATTCAGCGCGTCCGCCAGCCCCACCCCCTCCCGGACCAAACCCCAGCCTTCCAAATTGATGATGTTTATATCAGAAACACTTTCCTGACGTTTGGGTCTGTCAAAACTAATTTTAGCATTTCTAAAGCTTGGTGGAAACACAGCCTCATTACTCTGATGTCAGTGCATAGTTTACTATTAGTATATTCCGGGTTTATCATTTTGGTCATGTTTAACACGGCGGCACCAGGCATGCTCTATTAAATCTGGCTTATTTTACATTCCTGTCCGGAATTATTTATTTGTAACAATTTCCTCTCTATCAAAAGACACAGCTAATGCTGTGTTTTAATGTGTTATTTACACACAAAATAACCTATTTACAACTCAGTATGCGCCGGAGGGAGAATGGATGGGCCCCAGTTCCCTGCGTTCTGTTATATCGGAGTTTAACAATCTGGATTGCTAATAGAACCATTTGTCATTGGTTGGGGCGGGGGGTAGGGGGGTGTAATTTATTTTATGTTTGTGACCAGGTCTCTCTGCCTCTGATCTCAGAAATGCTCTGAGGATAATGGAGTTAAGCCGGGCATGTGGGGTGACTGTGGGGTGCCAGGAGGACGAGGGGGACCCCCTGGCAGTCTCTGGATTCCCTGCTCTCCTATGTGTATCCCACATTGTTCTGGAACATGGATCAGAGACATGGGGATGGCAGGGATTCGGCTTCTGTCCACTAGGAGCTCTCCTTGAGGTGTCGGGGACTGAGTTGCTTTTTTGCAGGAGAAGAGGGCTTACCGGATCCTTGGAAGATGGGGGCTGGTCCTGCCTGGAGTGCTCCTCTGAGGAGGCAGCATCTGAGCTGGGCCTTTAAGAATGGGCAGGGTTTCACCAAGTAGAGAGAGGGAAGCGTGAGTGGATATCAGTGGAAGAAGGGACAACACAGTGCCCCATGAGTGTGTGGGTGTTGGGGTCACAGCATGCACTATGCAGCAGGTAGAGGAAGGGCCAGCCTCAGAGGCTGGTGGTGGACTCCCCACCCCACCCTGGAGGCAGTAGGGGACCAGCCACTGGGGTTAAGGCTCACCCCTGCCATGCTGGATTTACAGTGCCAGCTCCAAAACCCAGCCTGCGGTGGGCGGGGGGGGGTCTTGGGCTGATGAGGCTTGGGGCAAGAGGTCCAGGAGAGGCTGCAGCTGCCAGGTGTGGCAGGAATGGGCCATGGCATCCTGGTCTGTGGAACCAGGACTGGAGAAGGCCTCGTAATTGCCCTCCAGGATTAGAGACCCTGGGCTGCAGACCGGGTTCTATGGGCTCTTTTGGTGGCTACCGACGACGGCCAGGTGAGGAGGGAAAACGGTCAGTCAGCCTGGAGCTGCTGCCCTATGAGAAGCTCCATGCTGGCACCAGAGGAACCCGGGGGTAGAGAGAGGTGCAGAGATAGAAGCTGTAGTCCCTCACCCCAAGAGCCTCTAGTCCCCATGGAGAAGCCAGATGCCCCTCACCCCACACATCCTGTTGTGTGGGGTGATCCGGGAAGACTGCCTACAAGAAGCAGGGCCCAGTGGGTGGACCAGGCTGGGTAAGGCCACTGCCAGGGTCTGAAGGGAGGTGGGCATGCAGGTGAGTGGGGCCAGGCTGCCATGGGGGCTGCTTACAAAGTGGCGCAGCCCCAGGCAAGCCAGAGGGGATGGTGTGGGAGCTGCCAGCACAGGCTTTGTAGACAAGGGTTTGAATCCTGGCTCTGTCACTTCCCAGATGGGCGCCCTTTGTTGGAATCTGAGCCCCAGTGTCCTCAGCTTTAAAATAGGCAAATATTCATCTCCTGAGGACTGGGATTATGGGTAATGAGTATAATGGGCTTAGATACACCTTGGATGTAGTGGGCAGTTCTGTAACTGGTAGTTGCTGCTGTGTTTTATTGCTGTGGTCGGTAATATTTTTATATGAACCCCAGAACTGTTTCCTGAAAGTAGCACATTATTACTTCCAATATGTATTTGAGCGAGGGAATGAGTGAGTGAATGCACAGCAACTTGACCTCACTCTTCACCCTGAGTAGCAGTTTGCCCATGACCAGCAAGCGGGAGTAGCATTCAAGCTCCAGGAATGGCATGGGCGAAGGTGAGAATGGCCCCGTGTGGCTGTGGTAGCAGAGCCGAGTGGGGATGCTGGCAGACAAGGCTGGCTCCATTATCTCCTTGGTGAAGCTGACCCTGTCTGCCTTCTAGGGAGGCTGGCTTGTGTCCTCCTGCTGCTACCTGGTTTGATGTGTGCGTGTTTTCTTTGGATTCCCTCCAGCAGCCTGTGTGCCGCCCTTCCCCTCCTCTCCTCCTGGGTTGGCATGGAGGGTGGGGGCCAGAGGGGCCCTTTTCTTGGGAACCCACCCTTGGCTCTTTCCCTGTGCATCCTGCTGGGCCAGGACCCACTAGCTTTGTGAGGAATCGGGAAGTCTGAAGCTTTACACCAGGCAGGCAGCTCTGCGCTTGGAGAAGGGCCTCATTTCTGCCATCCGATTGTTGATCCCGTTCTGATATTCGAGAGAGGCACTTGGGTTTGGGCTACTGGGCCGCAGGCACTGCAGTTCTGGAACTGAAGGGAGGTGCAGGGAGCCGGTGGTCACTGCACATGTGATGGTGTCAGCGCAGGGGAGCCCCAGCCATTGTGCATCCTACTGCAAGGCATTCTTAGCCAGCAGTTCTCGGACCTCTACCCTCTGTGTGTGCTGTTGGCCATCCCTCCGTGTGACCTGGGCTGCTGGTGCCAGACCTTTCACAACACATCCATCTGGGCAGCCTGCTAGTCCTGGGCGGCCTGGGGCTGGGAGAGCTAACCCAGGAGAGGAACGGCTCAGAGAGAGAAATGACAATGGCTAAAGATGCACATGAAGGACTTTGCAAGGCACTGAGGCCTTGTCCTGTGTCTGGACCCCAGAGTGTGAGGTCTCCATGCTTCCATGCTGTTCACACCTTGCACACCTTGCTCGGCTGGCAACAAGCAAAGAGACAGGTCCTTTGGTTCGGGGTAGGCAGGGAGGTGCTGGTTCACCCACAGAGCCCACGCGGGCCACCCTTGCCTTATCTGCACGTTGCAGGCAACAGAGCCCACCTTGGCAGCTGGGGGGAGGAGGAAGGTCTGGCCCATGGGAGAACGTGGCTGCTGTCATTGTTGTCATTAGATAGTTGGCAGCACCTGCTTGAGAGGGCTGTGGCAGCCCTTGGTTCGTTGTTAGGGCCAGAGCTGGGCAGAGCTCCCAGCCGACCACAGCCCCCAACACCCTCGCCCCAGCCTTCCCAGCCCTGCGTTGGCAGAAGGAAGGAAGGGAAGACCATGAGTGTTCAACTCAGCATTATTCAAACCACCAAATGTCCATCAACCAATGGACAGATAAAGTGGGGTCTGTCCATATGATGGAATAGTATACAGCAAAGTAAAGGAGTGGAGCTCTGAAACATGCTGTCACCTGTATTCCTTGCTACAATATATCTCTTGCTACATTCTGCACCATGTATATGCTGAAAACATAATGCTCAGGGAGAGGAGAAGGCAGACACAAAAGAACAAATACTGTATGATCCAGTTTACATGAAATGTCCAGAATAGGAGAAATCATAGAGAGAAAGCAGATTGGTGGTTGCCAAGCACTGTGTGTGTGTGTGAAGGGAGGGTGTAGACGAATTAGGGGTAACTCCTGATGGGTCCTGCTGTTCATTTTGGAGTGATGGGAATATTCTAGAGATAGATAGTGATGATGAATGTACTAGAACTGCTATTGTAATAATTGTATACCTTAAAATAGTGAATTTTATGAAATGTGGTTTATATCTCAATTTACAAAAAAAAAGGAAGGAGGGAAGAAGACAGGAAGAGAGGAAAGGCTGGTGGAGGTGTGTGTGAAGGACTATTCTCTTTCAGGCTTGTGGCATCTGGGCCTAGGCCTTGGAGTGTGCCCCCCCACCCCGTCCCCCCGAAACCAACCCGGGTCCCCACAGCTGCTGTGAGCCTCCCGGACCCTCTGTGAGACCCTGGCTGCCCCTGGTCGGCGAGCAGCCTCCCCAGCCAATTCTATAGGCTCTAAAAGACTCTAAAAATAACTGGAGTGGAAGGAGGGTGTTTAATGACAAAGTAAATAATTACACTGAGGGTGCGGGTTTGGAGGGGCACTGAGTAAATCACTTTTGAAAGCACGCCGGCCTCCAGCTCACTTGCAGTCCTTTATCACGAGATTACGTTCTCCTCTGGACTCTGAATAATTGATTGCGGGCGGGTGGTGGGCTCTGCCACCCTCCCTACTCCAGGGGCCCCAGGGGAGGAGCCCTGTGGGCCCCTGTCCTGCCAGGAATGGATGCTGTGCTGGGGCGGCCCCGGGGCACAGGGCTGGCCCTCAACCCCCAATTCCCTGGGCTGCAGTTGTCCAGGGCTTCTGACTGCCGAAGGGCCCAGGGACCATTCGCTCCTCCGAGGCTGCAAGGGACGTGGTCTTGTCGAGATTCTGGGAAAGAGCTCCCTCTCCCACCTCCAGGTCCATGGTCACCCATCAGATGGGTTTGTCAGACTCTCTTCTGTGCTCAGAGCAGCGTCTTCCAGCAGGGGTTGAGGGGGTTGAGGATGGGGTAAGAGCGAGGCCTGAGCGGCTTGGGGACGTGGAGGGATCAGCCAAATGCCACAGCTAGGGCTGGGGTTTTCTGGCACACTGTCCCACCACCCCCGTCCTGGCCTGCAGCCCCCAGCATGCCCCCTGCCATTCCTGTCCTCCCCCGCTCTACGCCATGGCCTCGCGCTGTCCTCAGCGAGCCCTCATAGCCTGGTCTCCATGGCAGGCCTCCCTTCCCTCCTGCTGGCCCCTTCCCACACCCATGGAGGATGGGAGTCTCCCAGGTTTGCTGGAGGTACTAAGAGAGGGACGCATGCCATGTGTGTGGATGCGGAAGGATGACCGGATGTTGACCTGTGTTCTAGTTTGCTAGGTGCCAGAATGCAATATACCAGAAACTGAACAACTTTTAAAATGGGGAATTTAATAAGTTGCTGGTTTACAGTTTTAAGGCCAAGAAAGTGTCCCAATTAAAGCGAGTCTATAGAAATGTCCAATCTAAGGCATCTAGGGAAAGATACCTCGGTTCAAGAAGGCCGATGAAGTTCAGGGTTTCCCTCTCAAGTGAGAAAGCAGATGGTGAACACAGTCAGGTCTTCTCTGTCATCTGGAAAGGCACATGGTGAACACAGCGTCTCCTGCTAGCTTTCTCTCCTGGCTTCCTGTTTGATGAAGCTCCCCGGGAGGCATTTTCCTTCTAAATCTCCAAAGGTTGCTGGCTGGTGAACTCTCTGCTTCTCATGGCTGGGTCGTTTTGCTCTCTCAGAATCTCTTGCATTCTCCAAAATGTTTCCTGTTTTATAGGATTCCAGTAAACTAATCAAGACCCACCCAAATGGGTGGAGACA
>PVIY010016088.1:0-52406 GCA_004026745.1 Myrmecophaga tridactyla | reverse complement strand
ATAAATAATAGGGGGAACAAAAGTTAAAATAGATTTAGTTTGAAATGCTAGTGATCAATTAAAGGGATCAGTAAGGGGTATGGCATGTAAAATTTTTTTTTTCTGTTTGTTATATTTTTCTGTTGTCTTTTTATTTCTTTTTCTGAATTGATGCTAATGTTCTGGGAAATGATCATGATGATGAATATGCAACTATATGATGATATTGTGAATTGCTGAGTGTATGTGTTGGGAATGTGTGTGTTTCTTGTAATTTTTTTTTAATTAATAAAAAATTTGAAAAAAAAAAGAAACGTTTAGATCCCTAGAAATTCTTCTGCAACCCTGCAGAATTAACCACAGGTTAATTTTATTTATTCATTTATTTTGAATTTTTTTTTTTTTTCTTTAACATGGGCAGGCACCGGAAATCAAACCTGGGTCCTCTGGCATGGCAGGCAAGCATTCTTGCCTGCTGAGCCACCATGGCCCGCCCTATTTATTTATTTTTTGAGCTAAAGGTTTTGAATTGAAGGTTTACTGAAAAATTATGCATAAAGTATAGAGTTTCTATATGTCATCCCTCACATGCAGTTTTTCCCATCATTAACATTTTACATTAGTGTGGTACATTTACTACAATTGATGAACCAATATTATTATAATTATATTATTAACTAAAGTCCATAGTTGACATTAGGGTTTGCTCTTGGTGTTGTTCAGGTCCATGGGTTTTTAAAAAATGTTTATTGTGGTAACATATACACGACATAACATTTTCCATTTTAACCACTATCAAGTATATAATTCAGTGTGTTAATTACATCCACAAAAGAGGTTCTCTAGACTGTGAGCACCGGGCACAGCTGGGAGGCAAAGGCACTGAAGTAAAAACTGGGGCACCAGATGAATTTATGCACACTGAAAGGAACTTATGTAAAACAGACATGCAAAGGAAAAAAACAAAAACAAAATTGTATCATTAGTATCATGAAAGACAAGAGAAGATATGGATCCATGAAAGAAGAAAATAAGGACACAATATATTTGTTTTTAAAAAGGAACATTTAGAGAATAAAAAAGAGCTCTTGGAAATCAAAAATGTCATAAAAGAACTGAAAAACTCAATTTTCCAGAGCTGAGGGATATGTTTCCAGACTGAAATGACCCACTGAAAGCCTAGCACAAGGATAAATATTGACCTGTAACAAGCATACTGGGAGAAAAGAGGATATTCAGAGGAAAAAAAATCCAACAGGGCATATACAAAGAATCAGTAAACAAAATAACTTGTGATTTCTTAACAGCAATTTTGGAAGCTAGAAGACAATGGAAAATTTCCTTCAAATTTTGTAGAGGTTATTTCTAATTTACATTTCTACACTCATCTAAACTATCAATCAATGTGTGTGCACATAAAGGCATTTTCAGACATGTAAGAGCTCAAAAACTTTACTTCCCATATACCGCTCTTAAGAAGCTACTGGAAACTAACATATCAAAATGAAAGAGTAAACCAAGAAAGAGAAATAATGGGACAAAAAACAAGAGATCTAAGACTAGAAAGAGGAGAGGGGAATCCTCAGATTTATGGTGAAGAAGACGGGCAAAGGACAACCAATCCAGATTGAAGGAGGTCAAAATATATGAGATGGCCTCAAGAAGAAGAAAATGATAGAATACCTAGCATGATAAGCAACTTGAGAGGAGATTTCGATAAGCTAACAGAGAATATGGGATTGACTTCCAATATGCACAGAGAAAGCTAAGAACTAAAAATAAGATAATTATTAACTCCAAGGAATACAAAAAAGGTATGAATGAAAGGAAAATTAATGATAATTTACTACTTGGCTCAATTCTGACAGAATACATGGTCACAGTAACAGAAACACCGAAAAATGATCTAAACACAATTATGATATAGTATATGAATAGTATGGGGGCTGGGTAATGTGTGTATGTGTCAGGGGGTGGGTAGGTGGGGAGGAAAATGAGCTTCCTCCTCATTTTACATAGGGCAAGCCAATAGAGAATGCTTAACAAGGATAAATCAAGAAGTAACAACACAAGCTTGTTATTTAGCCATATGGAATAAATATCAAAAGAATAAAAAAAAGGTTGAAAGTAGTTAACCCTGGGAGAAAGGGAAATGCTGGAGAGGGTACCTGGGGACTAGTGTATTTCTTAAATCATTTTTTTTCCCTAAATGTTATAGAGCTAGTTTATTCTTTGTATTCACAGTTTAAAAAAAAAAAAAGAAGAAAATCTTCTTAGAATGGGCCATATTGGAGACTGATCTACCATCTTTCTTTCTTTAAAAATCATCTTTGATTTGGATGATTATGTGGTATGTGAATATATATCAATAAAAATTAAAAAAATAGTTTCCAATTAAAAAAATCATATAACTGGCATATGATAAATTGCACAGGTGTCTGATGAGTTTTGACAAATGTGTGCATACATCCATGTAACAACCACCTCAATCTAACATCCATCTCTTAATGAACAGTCAGAACAAATGGCTTTATTTTCATTGATTGAATACAAAATGGAACACCCAGCTTGCATTTAGAGACCACAGAAACTCAAAATGCCAATCTTTAAGTCCAAGAATCACATTCAGTACAGTGAGAGGCTCATGCCACATAAGGTAGAAATAAGAGCACCTGAGAGGACAGTGGCTTTGTGCCTTCCCTCTCACACTCCCCAATGCCAATACTCACAAAGCATCATGGTGGGTAGGATTACCTTGCATTTACATTCTTATTTTTCAATTTAAGATGCAACGTCACTATTATTTACTATTTGTAGATTCTCTACTTTACTGATTTCCTACTCTATATAATCAGTAACATTTAAACTTAACATAAAATGCCACATATAGGGAAACGGATATGGGCATGCAAACAAAGGGGGGAAAAGCTAACCAATGCCCCCCAAGTGATGAAACTTCCTCCTTTTTCATTAGAGGAATTATAATAATCAGTATACAGTACTGGTTTATGAAAACCATTCTCAACAAATATGTAAGGACATATAAGAATGTAAATTTGAATGGAAGAATTTCAATGTTGTTCTGAAGAAAGGATGCTGGCACACTATTAGGTGAGAGCCAATTCTAAAAAAAGCAAGGCATGTGGTTCCAGGAGGAAAATTCAGTCCTGACATTCCTACCCTAGAAATTCCTTTTTTTTTCTTGCCCTTGGTATAAGGTTATAGTCGTTCCATCCTGTGAAGCTTTTCAAAGCTCTGACTGTGCTTCTATAGAAAAAGCAAACATGCTTGCTACCTGGGCATCTGGTCAACCACATGGCCTATTACGATAATGCCTCTTTTTAGAAGCTAGTAGTGACAAATGAGATTTATCTTAAATTATTCAGGAGGATGGACATAAATCTAGGTTGACAAAAGGTATAAAGTTTTACATAAGTTAGCTTTTCCACCTGGAAACCAAGGTTACTTAGATGATACTGACAGAGATCCAAGGAAGTTTTCTTGAGAGAAAAATCATTTAAACTGTGAAATTGACATATAGTTGGTGCAGAGGAAGGGTTTCTTTTATTATTGTCTACAGTTTTAATAATTACCCCTGTTAAACTATCTAGTGACTAGATAATCTCATCCACCTGATACTCTCTGGTCTTCACAAGAGGAACCGGACAAAATAAACTTCCACTTTAGTAGCTGCCCACCTATAACCCCTACCTCTTGTCATTCCAGGACTCAGGTGGCTGGTTACCTGACGTTGTGGGGCTGCTTGTCACAGGATAATACGGTGCTTGCAATGGATTGCTGAAGGTGCTGTCGTTGCCTCCTCAGGATCTGCTGGAAGTCATCTTCCAGGGTCTGTACTACATAACGCAAAAAAAGGACTCGCCCAGACAGATTCTGTCCCTGTGGGGAGAAAGAATGGGAAATCAGCATTTACTCTCAACCTCATGGATGGCAGTGAGCACTGGGCTGTCATAAAAACTAAGTCCAAGGGAAAGGCCACTCACTAGTCAAACAAGTGTGGTTGTACCTACAAGAGAGACTCCTGGGGGAGAGCAGTCCGCTTGGGCCATAAAAAAGAGAACTAAGGGAATTTTTAAAGGATTCAAACTCTATGAGGTTTCAGAAACCATTTTCCTATCCCTATTCCCTCATCTGTCTTCTTTCCCAGGGAGCAGGGGTCCAACTGTAAGTAAACTTTCTAGTCAACAAGCCCTCTGCACCTGATAACAGAAACTGGGGGTCTAAAATTATTTATTTATTGAAAAGAGCTAGGCACCTGCAGTTAACTGGAATTTCTTAACAGCTAAGCTGCAATCAAAGGTCTGCTGGAATCTCTAGGAATACAGAATGTTATCTGATGCTAAGAGATGGCCATGGAATTTCAGCCTGTCCCTTGCACTGAAGCTCACTATAAGACTTAGGATAAAGACGATCCAAAACTGTGGATAGCAGAACAGGGACAGAAAGTGGATCCTAATGACACTGCTGAGCTGCTGGAGAAAGCAATCGTTATGTCCACCCCACTGTTGAACACTCAGCAATCTGAGCAGATCCTTACTGTTTAAGAAAGTCTGAGTTGGATTGTGTTACAGGTGAGATGATCCTGATCCTAACTGATAAAGCACAACTGACAACGGTAAAAAGAACATGGGTGTTTGAGGCACACAGACCTTCTTTTTTTAAAAAAATCCCAACTCCATTCCTTATTATTATTATTTTTTTAACTTCTTAAAATTGTATAACATATATACAAAGCAAAGAAAGAAAAATGTAAAAGTTTTCAATGCACTCTTCAACAAGTAGTTACAGGACAGATCCCAGAGTTTGTCATGGGCTAACATACTGTCATCTCAGATTTTACCTTCCAGCTGCTCCAGAACATTAGAAGCTAGAAGGAATAAGTATTTTTTAGCATCACAATTGACCTTTTTGTGAAAAATAACATTTTATACAAAAAAGCAATAAATTTCAAAGCACAGTGCAACAATTAGTTGTAGAACAGATTTCAGAGTTTAGTATGGGTTACAATTCCACAATTTTAGGCTTTTACTTCTAGTTGCTCTAAGATATGGAGACTAAAAGAAATATCAATATAATGAGTCAGCAATCATATTCATTTGTTAAACCCTACCTTCTCTGTATAACTCCAACATCATCTTTGATCTTTCTCCCACACTTTAGGGGTATTTGAGCCATGTCCATTCTAACTTTTTCATGTTGGAAGGGGCTGTCAATAATATGGGGCAGGGAGATGGAACTAGCTGATGTTCTGGGGAGGATGGGACCTCTAGGTTTCAGGAATTATCTGGTCCAGGGACCCATCTGGAGGTTGTAGGTTTCTGGAAAGTTACCCTAGTGCATGGAACCTTTATAGAATCTTATATATTGCTTTAGGTTTGGCTGGAATGGTTTTAGTTGGGGTTTGGCAAGTTATGAGAGGTAGCAATGTCTAATTGAACCTTGTGTAAGAGTGATCTTGAGTAGCCCCTTGACTGTTTGAGCTCTCTCAGCCACTGATACTTTATTTGTTACACTTCTTTTCCCCCTTTTGGTCAGGATGGCATTGTTGATCCCATGGTACCAGGGCTAGACTCATCTGTGGGAGTCCATTCCTTATTTAACTCAGCCACTCTGAGCCTCAGTGCCTCATGATTTACACAGGGATAATTCTAACCCTAATCAAAGATAGTGAAAGTACCTGCTGCATGGCTGGCATGCACAATTTGTTGCTTTCCCTTTATTGTAAGGCAAATACTTGGATTCTGGCCCAGGAGCTTAGATTTTGAAACTTCAAAGACCAAGAAGGCAGCAAACTATTTCTGGACTCTGTGGGACCTATTCAAACTCCAAGGGGGTAGGCACAGAAATTCATGGACC
This sequence comes from Myrmecophaga tridactyla, assembly GCA_004026745.1. NCBI lineage: Eukaryota > Metazoa > Chordata > Mammalia > Pilosa > Myrmecophagidae > Myrmecophaga > Myrmecophaga tridactyla. The sequence continues at coordinate 46,550 of PVIY010016088.1, read as the reverse complement.
AGGGAATGGAGCAGAATGATTATTCTAAGTATACATTGTTTTCTTTTTTGAGAGGAATGGGAATGGGATACTTTTGGCTTCCAAACGTATATATTTTTTCTCTATGTTTAATAATTCATACAAATGGATTTTTAAAAATCAAGTACCTTTAACTAGATTTATGATGAAAGTAGGTCTTCTGACACCATGCGCCACCATCACTTGTCCCCTGTAGTACCCTGAGGGAATAATTTGTAACTCTCTCTTCTGAAAGTTACCCTACATATCTGTACAAAAATATGCTTTTACAGCTATTTATTTAATTTCTGCTATGACAGATAAGGATTTAACTCACTTATGCCACTCCCCTCCCTCTTTTCTTTCTAAAACATTTGTCTTTCAATTTATGTTTTATCATCTACAGATAGTATCTTTTGGCTTCCCAGTTTGTAAGATAAGGATGTTAATAGCCCTAGTATTTTCAGAGATCCTACCTCTTTTCATCCCTCAATCTTTATCTTCTATACTTTTCATTTTACATTGTCAAGACTAATAAAATTGTCTTTTATACTTTGATTATAAATTGATTCTAAATTCTGTTAACTAAATTGTGTTTAGAATATCAGGACTATTTTAAAATTATTTCCTTTATTGGAAACCATGTAGTATGCTAAGGAAATATTTCCTTTCTTAGGAAACTTTTTTTTTTTCCTGGAATTTCTTTTTTTATCCTCCCTGCATTGCCTGCCATTATCATATTACTTCTTCTAACTCCTCAAGAATGATTTTGGATCTTGAGAATACCCTTCTTTCCCAGATTGCTCTTTCCTAAAGCCTTCTGTCTTTTTGCCCCACTCTGGGTTGAAGGCTCCTAGGCCTACTATTCTGTCATCCTGGGCCTTCTTTTCATTACTCTCCTAGATTAGATTCATTGTTTCCTGGATCCCATGTCTTCCTCTTTTTTGATTATTCCTTCATTCTTCTGATGCACACTTTTAAGTAACCTCCTAAGAAATGGGGCATAGGGACATATTTTCAAGTTCCTGCATGTCTGAAAACGTCTTTATTCTATTCTCACATTTGACTAATAGTTTGGTTGTGTATAGAATTCTAGGTTGAAAATAATTTTTTCATTCAGTTGCTTTAGGGTGAGTTGGCAGAAAGCTGGCAATTATGCTTAGGGACATCTACAGATAAGACTGTGAAAGACTATTTTTTCTGGGCACCAACCCTACATGTAGTTGCCTTCAATTATTACATATGGTTCATTTAATTTCTTTAGACAATGAATTCTGTTTGATTGGGGTTTTTTTTGCCCAAAGGTTAGGTAACATGATTCCTGAACTTTCTTAGAGAAATGGAGAGGTTGACTGTTCTATTCACAGACTTTCAACAAATAATCCATTTGTAGCCCATATTTCACTCCTACCCTTTACTATATACATTGTGTTTCTGATTCCAAAGCCTCTTTGGTTTTCTAAAGGATAGACTGCCTCCCTCCTTGGCTGCAGCCCCTTCTATATATAATCTAGCCTGTGGCTTTCTCTGCCCAGCTTCATCAGTCTTCACTCAAATTCCAAAACTTTGTTCAAATTTCTTCTTCTTATTTTCATTGTAATTTTATCTATTCACTTAATATTATTTTTAATGGGATCTCAAGAGGGAGAGGGGATAAGTGAATATATTCAGTCCAATTGGAAGACAGCACATACCATTTCAATAGGATTTGTTTTGTGTGTGGGTAGGATTATAAGGAGGGAATAAAGGCAAAGACTTTACTACCTGATTTTCTGTCACATCTTTTTCTAGTTAAAACTTCCTCTGCAAAAAAATACCTCTGTAACTGTGATTTTACCTCTTCCTCCATGACATAGGTAAGCAGCTTCCAGTCCCATTCCACTGTCTTGGCATTGGCTGGATGGAGCCTGAAAGTCAAATGACATCAATTAGAATTCTGGAGAGTTTAGTGGGAGAAGGGATAGGATCTGGAAGCTGATAAAAGAAAAATGCTTCCTTTTATCCTGAGTATGTTTGCTCACTCTTTGGTACCAAACTACCTCAATCTGGATACAGTAGAACACCACTGTTTTTTGCTACCCACTGCTCACTCTCTCCTTTTTGGGAGGCTTTAGTACTCCAATTTTACTTTGAAGAAACCAACTATTTACCAACCTTCAGTCCATATGCAGCTAGCTGGCTTTACCTACCAACCAGGATCCCAGGATGAGGCTTTGACCTGTTGAGCCAGTCATGATATTCTAGCCCTAAGTTCACAATGACTGCTTCAAAGATAGACACATCTCACGGTAGGCCAATGGAACCCTCCAAGACTCAATTTTAAAAGTCTTGTGTGACTCTCAGGGAAATGGACTCTTTTTCCCACAGGAGAAGTCCCCCTGAAGCTGGGGGCTATCATGTAGAACCTGAAAAGAGAGCCAAAGCAGAGCTAGGAAAGGATCTGGGTGGCCAGTTCTGAACATTGACTCAAGTCTCACCTGACCCCCAGGTTTCTAGTAACATGATGAGCCCTTACATTTCTTTTATAGAAGTTAAAGCCAGTTTGGTTTGGATTTCCTGTCACTTGCAACCCAAATAACACTAATATACCAAGTCAGCCTCTCTAATGGTTAGCTGAATAAAGCTTAGGCAGGGGAAAGCTGTGCCCTGAGTCTAGTTTAGGTTTTCTAGAAGATTTGCCAACAGCTAGCTGGAAGGGTTCATACTGTTGAATTTTCATGAGAAGCATATAGGCCTCCTTTAGGACATCCACGGTCTCAGAGCCACTCAGCAGGATTTTCTGGATGATGTGAGCCACAATTTCTCTGGGTGGGTAATGCTGGGGTGACACAAAGTCCATCAAAAATTGCACAGTCCCCAAGGGAAAATTTTCTTCAATGGTGTTTGTCACCATTCTTAGTCTTCGATGAGGGATGGGCTCTAATTTTTGACCCTTGTTCTGTGGAGATAAAATGAAATGAATCAGGATGGGTTTTCACTGCACAAAACAATGAGAAGTTCTGTAATAGATTGAAGACAGTCAATTTTTTTTTCTGTCAGTCAGAAGGCTATTTTTAATCTGAATCACATAATTTTCAAGCTTGACCCTGACTGACATACATAGAAAACTGTATAAAATATATATTATTTTCACATGAACTTGAAACATTTACCAAAATTTACCATATGCTGAATTATAAAGCAATATCGACAAATTTTAAATCAATCAGAATGTGTTTCGTGATGACTGTGAATTAAAGTATTTTAATACAAAAAAGGTATGTATTAAAAATTGGGTGAGAAAAGGTAAAAAGTGGTTTTCTACTATCCGAGTATGGATTATAGGTGAATTATTTTTTTTATTCTCTTTTGTGTTTTCAATTTTTCCACAATAAGCACATAACAAGAAATCAATAATAAAAAAAATAGAAAATCTTCAGCTGTTTGAAACAATGATATTACTCTTCAGTCAATATAGAACTATAGAAAAAGTTAGAAAGTTTTCTTGAACTTCATTCAAAACATAATGAATAAATGTTGTATCAAAATTTGTGAGATGTAACTAAACTAGTGTTTAGACAAATATATAGCCTTAATTACACATATAAAAATAGAAAAAAGACCCAAAATCCATAAGCCAAGCATCTATCGCAGTAATTTATAAGGCATATCAAATAAAACCCAAGAAATGAAAGGATTGAAATAATAAATATAAGAGCAGAGATTTATGAAGCAGAAAACAAATATTCAATGGAGAAAACAAACAAAACCAAAAATATATTATTTGAAAAGAATAATAAAATTCATAAGTCCTTGAACATGACATCATGAATAGAAAGCAAAAACACAAATTACTCATATGAGGAACAAACAGGTGGACTAGAATAAATTAAGTGGAGAAATGAAGCAAGAAGGAGACAGTCAAGTTTTTGTGCACTCCAAATATTTTACAATTAAAAAAAGAAGTGGAAAGTCTTACCTAAAAAACTTTTAATAACTTGGGAAAATGCTTACATTAAGTTAAAACCAGAATTCAAAATTCTACATACTATACAATATCCTCTATGTTAAAATTATCCTAGAAAGGAAAGTACTGAAAAGTCAAAAGTTAGCATAATCTGATTTTGAGGTCAGGGTGACAAGAGATTTAGGAGTAGCTGCGATGCTACATGAGACTCAAAGAAAGATGCTTTAGGCAAATTTTATTGTTAGAAGTATCTCATTTTGCTGTTTTTTTGAGACAACAGTAAATATTAAGTTGCTTTTCAAAAAAAAGTATGTATTAAAAATTGGGTGAGAAAAGGTAAAAAGTGGTTTTCTACTATCTGAGTATGAATTATAGGTGAATTATTTCTTCTTTATTCTCTTTTGTGCTTTCAATTTTTCCACAATAAGCACATACTACTTTTATAATCAGAAGAAAAAACATTCAAAAGTTTATTTATAATTTTTAATGATATGGGGATATAATAATAGTAATGATAATATTTGAACACCATTTATCCTCATTTAATTCTTAAAACAATCCTAAGAAATACATATTTTACATGAAAGGAAGCTGACATTTAGAAAGATTAAATACTTGTCATGGAACAAATGGCAGAGGCTGGTTTCAGACATAGGCTTTGTAACCTTAGAGTCATTCCTTCAACTCCTACTTTCTATTCTCTATATACAACAATAATAATATATGTTTGTGTATACTATATACATATGTGTATATACCTAAATATAATCCCAATTATTAAAAAAGTTAAAATGCATATGGATAAAAACAAGAAAATAAATCAAATTATTAACAGTAATAAATGCTAAATGATAGCCCTATGGATGATTATTTTTTATATTTTTAAAATGTTTTATAAAAACAAGCATTATTTTAAAATCCAAAAATAAATATTAATTAGAAAACAGCCAACCAAATAAAGATCTAACAGATTATATATATTGGAGTGAAACAGTGATGGCTGGAATTTTCCTTCCAGAAAATCTTATGGAGGAGAAAAGATGACCAGTTCACTTCCCTTACATTTCAAATCATGTGAGGGTTCCCCCTGAGTTCTCTGAAAAGAGATCACGACTATATAGGGCATGCAATGAGAACTAAGAGAGAAGACGAGAAGAACAAACATATTGCTTTGGTGACAGGTTTTAAATTTGATGCATTTTATCACTCAAACTCTTACATTATTCACTTCTTACTTACAAACGGGGACATCTACAAACAGATAAATGTTTACAAACTGCTGTAAGCCCCATACCTTTAAAGGAAACTAATATTCATAGAGCACTTCGATAGGCCCTGAAATGAGGCCATGTGCTTTATGTGCTTATCTTGAAGTCAAACAACTCTATGATAAGGGCATAATGACTTTTATTTTAGAGCTAAAAAAGAAAAAGTAAAAAAGACACTCAAAGGAATTAAGGCAAATGTTTGGTGTGCCAATTTGAAACTGTCATATACCCTAGAAAAGCCATGTTCTTTAATGCTCATTCAATATTTCTGGGTGGGATCTTTTTTATTGTTTCCATGGAGATGTGACCCACCCAATTGTGGGTGGTAACTTTTGATTAGGTGATTTCCACGGAGATGTGTCTCCACTCATTCAAGGTGGGGTTGCTTATAGGAGCCCTTAAAGAGGGAACCATTTTGGAAAAAGCTTTAAAGCCAACAGGACCCACACTGCCAGAGATCTCTGGAGATGCAGAAGGAGAATGCCCCTGGGGAAACCTTATGAAATGAGGAGAGAAAGCTAGCATATTTTGTTGCCATGTGCCTTCCCAGCTGAGAGAGAAACCCCAAACTTCATCTACCCTTCCTTTGGAGTTAAGGTATCTTTCTCTGGATGCCTTAGTTTGGACATTTTCATGGCCTTAGAACCGTCAACTTGCAACTTAATAAATTCCCTTCTTAAAAGTCGTTCCATTTCTGGTATATTACATTCCTAAAGTTTTAACAAACTAAAACAGTGGGTCAGTGGCAGTGTGGGGACTGGTTCAAGAAGTTCTAGGGGAAAAATGACCTACATCAGAAGTACTTATTAAAGGTCCAAAAGAAATCATAGGAGGGATAGCAAAGATTAAAGATGTGTTTTAGATTGCTGAGGTTCTTTATTTAAAGATTGTTTAAAGAGGAAGAAAAATCCACATTACCCTAATTGTCAACTCATAATCCGAGCCATGCATATGCAGAGGGTGGATGAGCCTCCCATCTGCATTTACTGTTGGTTTACCCTAGTCTTGTAGCACCACCATATGTCCCATAGCCTTGACTAGGGAAACTGATAAATTCTTGCAAGTCTTCCTAAATGCTCTGGATAATGAACAAATGTCTCACCAATGTGACGCACTCACACCAGAGTGTGGAGAAATGACTTGATGGCTGGGGAGAGTTACTCAAAAGGAGAAGACCAGAGAGAAAAATAAAAATAATTAAAACAAGAGAAGAAAAATCACTGTCAAGTTCAAATCAATGTGAAAGCCTGATACTTGCTTAGCTGAATCACTGCTCTAGTGAGAAAGAGAACACACCTGTTGACTTTTTGAACTACTTCAAGCCAGTCTTCTCAATGCTAGGGATGGGGTTGTAGATAACAAATAAATAGCTTCATACTGTGGGACTTAGCTACCATTTTTTTCTTGTGTACCTGGTTTGGTCTCATGGATCAAAGAGGACCAATAGGAAGAAGCATTCCCACTAAAATCTTAAAATTGAATTTCCTCCTAAAAAGTCAGAGAATAGTAGGTTTGGAAGCACTCAGGTGTCAAGAGTATTATCGCTCTGATATGGAGCTGTAATGGGGGGATCAGGAAAGGGAAGGAATGAGAGTTGGAGACCAACATTTGATGAAGGCCTAGGATGAGCCAGACACTCTAACAGGCACTTACATATGTTATCTCATTTAAGGGCCTTATGAGGTATGTTTTTAATCTCCATTTTGCAGATAAGAAAATCGAGGCTCAGAGAGGTAAAGTGATTTGTATACCAGTGTTTAATCTGGGGGCAAAACCCTGAACCCAGATCTGACTCTACAACTGAATGGTCTCCACGAGTATGGGAAAGAGAAAAATATCAAATCTATACTGGACTCCAGTCACACTAGTCTTAACTTTGCCCTATAGAAAGGAGACTCAATCCTTAGGGGAAGAGATGCTGGCTCACCTCCCTTGTGTCTTTATCTGGTATTAGTGTCTGGAAGAAGAGGTGATGCACCGGAGGTCGCAAGAAGTACTTCAGTCTATGCAGGCATGGTCTGTTGGACAATCCACCTCGTGGTGTTGGTGCTTGTATGTGGGCAGGCCCACGGTCGGTAGGCTCTGATAGTGGTATGTCTTTTCTGGCTGGGATTTTTGGGACAGAAAGCCAAGGAACTTTTTCCAAAGGAGATTTACACTGTGGAGAGTGTGGACTGGGAGAGCAGTTCTGTGAGGATGCAGCTGAAATATCCATTGGGGTGTCACAGTTCTGTATGTCATTCTGGAGAGAGGCAGGCTTTTCTTGTGGTAAGTTAGGTAGGTCTCCAAGTGAGTGTGTCACATCTCCTGGTGAGTGTGGCATATCTCCATGTGAGCATGGCACGTCTCCTGATAAGTGTGGTATGTCTCCTGGTAAGCGTGACACATCCCTAGGTGAGTGTGGCAAATCTCTAGGTGAATGTGGTAAATCTCCTGGTGACCATGACATGTCTCCTGGTGACTGTGGCATGTCTCTTGGTGACTGTGGCACATCTCGCAGTGATGGTGGTATATCTTGCAGGTATGTCACTTCTTGTGGATATGATATATTTTGAGGTGGGCCCGGTACATTTTGAGGTAGGCCCAGAGAGTCCTGAGGTGGGCATGATGAGTCTTGACGTGAACACAGTAAGTCTTGAAGTAGGCAGAGTGAATCTTGAGGTGGGCTTGGTGAGTGTTGAGGAAGCCATGATGAGTTTTGAGGTGGGTTTGGCATATTTTGCTGAGGGCGTGGCACAGCTTGAGGAAGGCATAGCACATCTCGAGGAGGGCATGGCACACCTTGGGGAGGGCATGGCACACCTTGGGGAGGGCATGGCACACCTTGAGGTGGACATGGCACATCTCGAGGAAGACATGGCACAGATAGAAGAGGGCATGCCATACCATGAGGAGTACATGGCATATTTTGAGAAGGACATGGTACAGCTAGAGGAGGGCATGGCACATCTTGAGAACATGGCACAACTCGAGGAGGGCATGGCATGCCTTGAGGAGGGCATGGCACGCCTTGAGGAGGGCATGGCACATCTTGAGGAGGGCATGGCACATCTTGAGGAGGACATGGCACATCTCGAGGAAGGCATGGCGTGCTTTGAGGAGGGCATGGCACATCTCGAGGAAGGCATGGTATACTTTGAGGAGGGCATGGTACATCTTGAGGAGGGTATGGCATGCCTTGAGGAGGGCATGGCACATCTTGAGGTGGGTGAAACAAAGCTTCTAATCGGCACTGCATGGTTTGTGGTGGGCATGACAAGGCTCGAGGTGGGCACGAAGAGGCTCGTGGTGGACATGGTGAAGTTCGCAGTGGGCATGGTAAGGGTGGCTTTTGATTGCTGCTGGTACCATTATTGCTTGTTGGGGAGAGGCAGGGAACATCTGAAGTCAGCTGTAGGCTTGCCAAGAAGCCAAGGTCACCTTTGAATGTTGTTGAGCTACAATTTGGCTCCACTGGATAAACAGAACCTCCACCAATGGATGTGGGAGGTTGGGGACCTAAGAATGTCGTCTCTTCCAACAGGTCCAAATCCACCGGATCGCTGTTAATGATTCTCCGTGCTATAGGCCAGGAGCTTCTGTCTACCCGCCCTTCCATCATATCTTTGCCGGAGAGGCCGACACATGACTGAACACTAGTTGGCTCCTTCTGAGAAGGAGCTACAGGTTCTAGAGTCAAGTCAAGAGTGGCAATAGGCCTATTCTCTTCCTCAGTTTTTGTCAGGTCGATCACACAGAGTCCACTGCGATCCTTTGTCCTTGGTCTGGTTTCTCTAGTTAAGTCTATGAAGTCCTGTTAAAGGATTGTGAGAAGATAAGAGGTCAAGCAGGGATTCACAGCTTTATCTAAGAAAACTTAAGCCCTAGCTTTTAAAGATGAGTATTAGTTTACCTTTTCACTTCACTAATAATGTCATCTTTTATAACATAAATGTTAATTTATTTTCTTTGGATAACATTTTTTTCTGTCAAAGCTGTCAATTTCTCTACCTTCTTAAATTAGCCAAATAAACAGATGTATTACTGGGGGCATACTAGGAAATTTTTTTCTGATCCAATGGGGACAGGAAAGAGATAAGGGCGCATTCAATCTTAAGTCACAAAGTAAAAAACAACCTTTGTTTGGAAAAGCAGATATACATTATACCATACAACAGAAGCGAAACAAGAAGGGAAGCAAAATTAGAGAATCTACTATGTGCTAAAAATGTGTTGAATGCTTTTACATAATATCTTTAATTTTCACAATGACCTTTTAAGGTAGATATTGTCATCTCTAAGACACAGGTGGGGAAACTGAAGTTCAGAAAGGTTAGGTTATCTACCTAACGATTATGCAACTAACAGCCAGAGTCAAATTCAAACCCTGGTTTGTCTTCTTTCTCTAATTGGGGCCTAGGAATGTAGTACATAATTCAATACGTAATCAGCCTAAAGTCAGATATGGATCATACAATAAAGGTTATAAAACCAACAGTCTAAATCTTAGTCCTAATTGGCATTAATTACCAAAAAAACCTATTCCTCAGCAAAATGTTAGGCAGTTCAAAAAGGGTGTGGTAATCAACTTCTTTGCCAAGAATCTGGAATCATTCTGCTTTATCTTCCACGTGTCTCCTTACTGGCTGGGTACCATGGCCACTGATACTTTAAGGCCCCAGAACTGCCAAGGCTATTGCTGCTACCACAGCTACCATGCTATTTCCTTTAAAAGATGTGATGGTCACCACTATCAATAGCATCTGTCAAAAGCATTTCTCTCAATCGATGTAATGGTCAAAAGAAGAGCATAGGATTCTGGGTGGGTCAAGTGAGCAGCTGGCATGAACCTTATTCTGGAATAGGGATTGCTTGTTGAAATCTAATGCCTTGCTCCTAGGAAACAGCCATACAGTATCACTGCCCTGCTCCAGAAGCCTTTGGTGGCTTTCTAAACTGCCAGCCGAACTGAACACAATTACTGCAGGGCCATGGAAGGTCTGAACTCAACTTCTTTTCCATTGCTAAATGGAATGCAAAATCATGTGTCTCCCATTTAAAACTCATCAGTGGTTCTATATGAAGATTCAGGCCCAATGTCTTAGTAAGGGACATAAGGCCCTTCATAATAAGGCCCGTATCTACCTGTAGCCTCTTCTTGACTAGTCTTCCTCACATGATCAAACCATACAGAATGACCACAGATCCCCAAATGTGCCAGGCTTTCTCAAGTATCTTTATCTACCTGTTTGCTGATGTACTTTGCTTTGTCTGGAATGACTATCATCCCTTTGATTACTTGGAAGCTTCTTGTCTTTCAAGACTCAGCACAGATATCACTGTGTGGGAAATCCTTCCGTATCACTTCTTACCTGAGATTAAATTAACCACTTTCTCCCTCAGGTCCTTAGTGTACCTGCACTAACCTCTCAGTGCCTGCAATGCTGTATTGTACTTATTGGTTTTTCAAGGGTGGTAAACTAAAATGCTTTCGGGGCCAGATAGATAACTTAAATGCATGTGAGTGAAGCAGGCTTGGTATATTACAGTGGGGCATTGTGGAGAATGTGGCCCATCCAAAGGCATTCAAACTGAAAACAAAGTATAATAAAGTATGATGCACCAGTAGGCTCCCAGGTTGTAAACACTAGTATATGCTTCTCTTTTCCACTAAACAGTAAGGAAATTAACTCATTTATTCATTAATAGCCATTATTAATTAATTAGTGAGCAAAAAGGCTGATAAGGAGCTTCAGCATAATCCTTAGGGACAGAGTTTGCGCCTCATCCATCTCTTATTAGCAACCAGAACCTTCAAGCATCAGTGGTAGGACTGCTTGAACTTAAAAAGCTGAAGACTTAGAACCTCACAGAACCTCCCTACCCCAAGCTGAGGCAGTAACCTCTCTCTTTTTCTTCCAATATGTTATATAAGACAACATTAATGTTCGCTCCAAGAAACAGGTATCTCCTTCTACCTCCACCTGGGGGAAGACAGTGAGGAAGAGAACAAGGTATAGAAAGGGAGCATTCCAGTTTGCAGGCCAGCTTTCGGTGTGGTAAATTTAGAAACCCAGACCATCTTCTTTCTGAGTAATGGGGGAGGCAGAAAAAGTTAGTACTATGATTCAACAGCTGTTCTTTATTGGTTTTATGTATTTATTTATTGTGGGAAAAAAAAGCAATACATTTCAAAGTACACCACAATAATTAGTTATAGAACAGATTTCAAAGTTTGGTATGGGTTACAGTCCCGCAATTTTAGGTTTTTCCTTCTAGCTGCTGCAAGACAGTGGAGACTGAAAAAAATATCAATATAATGATTCAGCAGTCATACTCATTTGTTTAATCCTATCTTCTCTGTTAGAACTCTACCTTCTTCTTGGATCTTTCTCCCAATCTTTTGGGAGTATTTGCATAGCCCATTCTAACTTTTTCATATTGGAAAGGGCTAATGATAATATGGCATGGGAGATGGAACTAGTGGATGTTCTGGAGAGGCTGGCCCCACTGGGTTTCAGGACTTATCTGGCCTAGGAACCCAACTGGAGGTTGTAGGTTTCTGAAAAGTAATCACAGTGCATGGAACCTTCATAGAATCTCAGATTAAGCCCTAGGTGTTCTTTAGGGTTGGCAGGAATGGTCTTGGTTGGGGTTTGGCAAACTAAGATAAAAAGCAATATTTAGCTGACACACAGAGTATCCTCCAGAGTAGCCTCTTGACTATCTGAACTCTCTCAGCCACTGATACCTTATTTTGTTAAACTCTTTTCACCCTTTTGGTCAGGAAGGAATTGTCAATCTTACAGTGCCAGGGCCAGGCTCATCCCTGGGAGTCATATCCTACATAAGGGGAAGGGTAAATAATTTTACTTGCAGAGTTGGGCTTAGAAGAGAGAAAGAGAGGCCACATCAGAGCAACCAAAGAGGTCCTCCAGAAGTAACACTTAGACATAATTACAGGTAAGCCTCGCTTCTCCCCTACATAAATAAGCTTTACAAGAGCAAGCCTCCAGACGAAGAGCTTGGCCTATTGACTTAGGAGTCCCTTATGTTTGAGACAGTATCAGGGGTTTCCCTAGTCGTAAAGTTTAATAGTTCCAATTTTTTTCTCCCATCCCTCAAGGGATTTTGCCTATAGTTTTTTTTTTTTTCACATGGGCAGGCACCAGGAATCGAACCCAGGTCCTCTGGCATGGCAGGTGAGCATTCTTGCCTGCTGAGCCACCGTGGCCCTGCCTATAGTTTTTAATTATCTGCTCAACATACTCTGGGATGCATCCAGGCATTATATTAAACTATACAGAATTACAAGGCCTTATTTCCATTCTGGGCTCCATGTGTTTGGGTTGTTTAAATGATCTATCCAGATAGGCTGGGTTAGATTATGTGCTACAGAAAATTTAGGTTTTGCACCAAATAAACCTCTCTTCCTTTGGCCTTATAGAGGGGGTGAAGTTCTAAAATACAGACAATGTCTTCCTTACCCCTGTATTCTGATTTAGCTTAGTCTCGACCCAATTGGCTTCATTCTTATCTCTAAATGAAGCCTGATCTCTTTTTCAGTTACTTCAACAAGTTGTTGTCTGTGGTCATGCTGACTTTCAAACCTGCAGAACTCATACTCTGACTCTTTAGAGTACAGTTTACTCTTTAACCCCAAATTTCACTGCAAGGAACTTACCTTATCAATTACTCTTAAGACCAGGCAAAAGAGTTCACCACATCATAGTTTATAACAGAAAAAGTTAAAATCTATGAGGGACTAGTTAAATAAATTATGTACATTTTTATATTAAAATTACATTCACTAATAAATATTCTAAGCACTGGGAATATTGTGGACAAAATGGACAATAATTGAATGAAGTTCTAATATTTTTTAAATGCTTAAAATATAAAGTGGTGAAAAAAAGGTTAGTATGATCCCATTGGAAATTTAAAAGACATTTATATATGCTTGTGCACATACACATAGAAAAAAATTCTAGAATACACAAAACTCTTATCTCTGGAGAGTGGAAACAGATAGGATTGAGTCCTTATGTCCTGAATTTACCTCTTTTTATAATTTTTAAGTGCTTTTTAAAATTTAAAATGGGAAAGAAATTTATTTTTCAAACGACATGACTATGTACCTAAAAATAACAAAACCCCAGAGAACCCATTGGAGAGTACAGGGTTTCTTTTCATGGTGATGAAAATGTTCTAAAATAAGATAATAGTGATGGCTGTACAGGTGAATCTTAAAGTTTGTGATTATCTCAACAAAACTTTTTTTTTTTAAATGCACTGGAATAAAGTAACACTGTACAAATTAGCTATTACAAAGATAGAGAACAAAATTATTTTCTGCTATGGGAGAACACCCTGCATTCATGGGTAGCCGACCTCTCAATAGCAGCACAGTAAGAATGGGGTGGCAGGGGAAGATAATCTGTAGGCTAATATGGAGTCCACCACGATTTAAGATCTGAATTAACTTGAAATCTGATGTCTTAAATAAAAATGTAGGCAAATTTTGCCTTCTACTTTATGACATATCCATATTTGTATGTAGTTCCAAATTTCTTTATAAAAAATTAGCCTGGGACAGGTACCATATTTATCCCTCAGCTTTTCCATTTGAATAGGATATTCTGACACAATTATAACCTAATTGATCTATTAGGAGGAAAAGATTTTTTAGAAAATCAATAGTAAGAATTATTTTTCTCTTTGAACAAATAATTATTAAGCACCTACTTTGTTTGAGGCACTAAACCAGAAATACAACTGTATACAGAGGAAAATTTACAATATTTGGAGAAAGCGGTTGAGAAAGAGAAGTGATTTTTAAACATTTTTTAAAGTATAGAACAGGATTTAAAAAATAATTTTTGATAAAAAAAAGCATGGTTGGGTCTATTCTTCTAAAAACACACATTTTAAAATACACACATTTTAATAATGGGATTATATTTTGCAACTTGCTTTTTTTCCACTTAACCATTTATTTCGAGCATCCCAAGCGGATATTCCTGTGATCTTGGCTTTCAACTTCCTGTCAGGATTTTTAAGATTGAGACTAGTCGTGGTAAACCAGTTAGTGCCTAGCCGAATTTATTTCGGTTGCCTCATCTATCAAACAGGGATAACAGCACCTAACTCAAGGAGATGCAGTGCAGATTGCAAGCGTGAATCCATGGAAAGCATTTAATGCAAGGCCTGGCATAAATGCCAGCTGTTCTTATTATGTGGTGCTCACTGATATTAACATGCTCCATCCCATATGGCAAACAGTCATTCAGAATCAAAACATTCACTCCTTGATGAAAAAGGCACAGGACCCATATGAAGAAGGCCATAAAGTTCTACTGATTGCCAAGAAGGAAACTTCATTAAAGGAGAGTTAAATTATGCTTCTGATTAGGAAGACAATATGGTAACCATATCAATTCTCCTCTAGTTAACTTATAAATGGAGTGCAGTGTTTTTCAGTTGGGGCCAATTTTGGCCCCCAGGGGACATCTGGCAGTGTCTGGAGACATTTTTGGCTGTGTCAAGTGGGATAAATATCCAGTGTGTAAAAATCAGAGATGATGCTAAGCATCTTACAGTGCACAGGATAACCCCCTACACCAAATGATTTTCTGGTCCAAATTTTTAATAAAATTTGGAGGAATAAATGAGCATAATAGTAAAGGTAGCTGTTCACTAGATACCAAAAGGTATTGTAAAACCACAAAAACAAGACAAAGTTCTGGCCCTGAGAACAGACAAACCATGAAATATAGTATAAAAACCAAAAATAGACCCAAGTACATAAAATAATTTGGTGTAAATGATGTGTTTCAAATCAGTGGATAACAGATAATTATTCAGGGTGCACGGGCGGTTCAGTGGTAGAATGCCCACCTTCCATGCAGGAGACCTGGACCATGCACCCCCCTACCCCCCCAAAAAAGATAATTATTGAGCACAATGGCAAATGGTGACACATTTATATGATGGAATAAGGTGTGTCTACAAAAAGGAAGGATGTTGAGAGGCAAGAACAAACTGAATAAACCTTGGGGACAATGTATTGTGCAAAATAAGTTGGATATGAAAGAACAAATATGCTAAGATATTGTTCAGAAAATAATCATGAGAAAATGGTATGCCACATTTAGTTTGAAGGTGTAAATGTATTTCTATATTCTAAGAGCTATAAGTGTATCTGTTGGAATTTCCCCAGAACTTTGAATATTTCTGCAACACCTAAGACCCAGAAATGGAGTGCTGCAGCCCTAAAAGTTAGCATATCGATATACATTAATAGTTAAGTACCTGAAAAAGAGATGAGCCCTCAATTAGAGTTTAAAACGAAGCCAATTTGGCTGGGTCTAAGGTAACTTAGAATGCAGGGTAAAAGATGAGAGTGTTTGTATTCTAGACCTTCAGCTATTGTATGAGACTGAAGACAGAGAAATTTATTATGTCTAGAACCTAAATTTTCAGTAACACACAATCTAATTAACCTGTCTGCATAGTTCATTTAAACAACCCCAATTCCTGGGGTTCAGAATGGGAATGAGGGCTTGTAATTCTGTATAGCTTAATGTAATACTGGGATACACTCCAGACTATGGTGGGCTGATAATGAAAGAGTATTGGAGGAGGCCCTGGAGGGCCCAAAGAGGGGGTAGAAATATATATATATAAATAAGTTTTGAAAAAATTAAATATAAACATTTGATTTATTTAGTTTATATATATATTTAAATATATTTAGTTTATATATATTTTAGTTTAACTATTAAACTTTCCCATCTGGGAAACTCTGGGTATCCTCTCAACCACTGGGGACTCCCAAGAAAATAGGCCAAGCCCATGATTTTGAGGCTTGCCCTGATGAAACTTATTTTTGTAGTGGAGAAGCTAAGACTACCTGTAACAAGGCCTAAGAGTGGCTTCCAAGAAACCTCTTTTGTGGTCAGTTGTGGTCTCTCTCTCTCTCTAAGCCCAGCTTTGCAAGGAAAATCATTAATTTCCCCCTACATCAGACATGACATCCAGGTATAAAAGTGGGATCGGTAATGCCTTCTAGACCAAAAGGGGGAAAAGATGTAAAATAAAATAAGGCAGCAGTAGCTAAGAGAGATCAGAGTCAAGAGGCTATTCTGGAGGCTACTCTTATGCAAGCTTCAGTTAGATAGTGCTTATTGCCATCCTTTTGGCAATAAGCTAAACCTCAACCAACATCACTCCTTTTGACTTTTAAGAACACCTAGGGCTCGAACTGAGACTCTATAAAAGTTTCACGCACTAGGTTTGCCTTCCTGGAACACATCATTGCTGGTGAGTTCCTAGGTCAGATAAATCCTGAAACTCAGAGGGACCAGCCTCTCCGAGATGATCAATTAATTTTATCCCTCTATGCTTAGTGTGGACACCCCTTCTCCACATGAAGAGGCACAATGGGCATTGCCCAAAGATCCCTATAGATTGTGAGAAGGCTTAAAGGAGGTGGTATAGTGTGGGTCATGGTGGCTCAGCAGGGGAGTTCTCGCCTGCCATGCTGGAGACCAAGGTTCGATTCCTGGTGCCTGCCCATGCAAGGAAAAAAAAAAAAAGCAAAGGAGGAGGTGTAACAGAGAAAATAGGATTTAAAAAATGAGTATGGCTGCTGAATCACCATATTAATATTCCTTTTAGCCTCCAGTATTTTGGAGCAGCTAGAAGGAAAAATTTGACACGGTAGAACGGAAGGCCATGACGAACTCTGGGATCTGTTTTGTAACTACTTGTTGAAGTGTGCTTTGAAAATTATTACTTTTTTCTTTCTTTGCATTGTATATATATTTTACAATAAAAAACATTTTTTAAAAAAATGAAGGCAGGGTCCTGTTCCGAAGGAGCAGAGTCTTGATTGCCAATTCCTAACAGCTCCACAAAGCCTAGCTTAAACTCAACCCTAGCCACTATGTAGAATTGTCATAGCAGTCCTGAGTGCTCGTCTTTTATTCTTTTTTATTGACTCTCACTCACCAGGTGCCCCAGGTCAGATCAAATTCTCCTTCTTTGCCCAGGTTTTGGTTAGGTAAGTGGGGTATCTGCATGTCCTACCTTCCTCTCAGGGACATTGTGGGGGTTGTACTGGGTAAGGGTTGCTGACCGAGCTTTCAATGAATAGAGCCGGGTAGAAAGGGCATGCATTAGTATCACTGTGCCCTGGCTTGCCAACACAATTTGAAGAGAATCTGGACGTCAGTCAGAGAAAATAGAAATTTCGTTTCTTAGTGGAAACATCTGCCTGTGGGGACTTAGATTTAAAATGAAAACATTTAAAAGTATCCGTGTGATCTTGAGCAAGGCATTTATCCTCTCTGAGTTGCAGTTTACCTTTCTATGAATTAAGCCCATACAACTAGATAAATGCTTTTCAAACTCTGCTCCCTAGACAGCTCTTTGCTGTGAAGAGATTTTTCTTTCCCCACCCCTGCAACCAGAGCAGCCATATGTATATTTATTTTTACATTATATGTATTTGGCTTCAATGTAAGGCTTTTGGGGCTTGTTTATTTTTTGAATAAAAAAGGAAAACAAAAAAATTATTACTCAAGAAATGATGTTGGACAACTCATTTAACACCATATTTTATCAATTCTAATAGCTAGAATGCCTCCTCCCCCACTGCAATCAGGGTGCATTGAAAAGCTGTTATTAAATTGACAGAAAGTCTTGGATTTGGAGCTGTCTTAGAAATACGGTAATAAAGCATATGGAAGATAGTAAGCATATCTCAGGCCACAGAAAACATTTCAGATGAATTAAAGAGCCAAATGTTAAGAATGAGATGGTAAAAGAACCATAATAAAACCCAATAACTTTATTGGGTTAAACTTTATTATTATAAAGTTATTATTATTAACTTTATTAATAAAACCTAATAATTTTAGGATAGGAAAAATATTTCTAGCCTTAAAAACAAAGAAATAGAGAAATCATAAAGAAAAAATATTCATAAATACACACATAAAACCAAAATTTCATCCAACAAAGCACCCAAACTATAAATGTCTAAATTCAGTGTCTGCCCATTTTTTTTTCTTTTAACATGGGCAGGCAACTGAAATCGAACCCGGGTCTCCAGCATGGCAGGCGAGAACTCTACCTGCTGAGCCACCATGGCCCGCCCACTGCCCATTTTTTAAAGTAGAAATTAGTTTGAAGTTAACAAAATGACTTTAAAGTTACTTGAAAGAATAAGCATGCAACACTCACCAGAGAAATTATTAAAAAGAACAAGGAAGAGCATTCCCTGCTTATAAATAAAACAGCAATGTATGATCACTAGAAAAGAAAGTTCACAGATAAATGCAAGAGTACATAAATTTTACTATTTGATAAAGGTAATATTTCAAACTACTGGGTAAAAAGGATAGATTATTTGAAAAACGATATTGGGACAACTAGCTAACTATCTGGGGAGAAAAAATTAGGTCGCCACTTTATCCTTTTTGAAACTAATTTCAGGAGAAGTAAAGAATTAAATGTAAAAAGTGAAGCCATATAAGTACAGGAAGAAAATATAGGTCAATATTTTTATAATCTTACGAGTGAAGAAAGGCTTTCTAAACATTACAACAAAGCCAGGAATCATAAAGGAAGAGACTGACAGAACTGGCAACATGAAGGATTTGAAACTTCTGCAAACAAAACCAAATGAAGCCAGATGTCGGAAAAACTGGTAAGATGTATGACAAAGGGGTCTTAGATAACTATAATTTACAAACTAATAAGAAAAATAACACCCCAAGAGAAAAATAGGCAAAGGACTAAAATAGGCAATTCACAAAAGAAGATATATAAACAGCCAATGAACATGTGAAAGATGTGGAGCTCCACTAGATGCCAAGCGTGCTCTCTGATCCCGGGTTTGTGCCAGGTATGATTTTCTTTGTATGAATCCTCAGATACACCGAGCTTCTTCTTCTTCTTTTTTTGGCTTTTAAAAAGGGGAATTTATTAAGTTGCCAGTGTACAGTTCTTAGGCTGTGGAAATGTCCAAACTAAGGCTTCCAGGGAAAGATAACCTTGACTCAAGAAAGGCTGATGGGTCCAGAATACCTGGCAGCCGGAAAGGCACATGGCGACATCTGCTGGCTCTCTCATTTCATAAGAATTCACTGGGGGGTGTTTTCCGTCTGCATCTCCAAAGATCTCTCTGGCTGTGTGGGCTCTCTCGGCTCTCAAACTTTTTCCAAAATTATTCCCTCTTAAAGCACTCTAGTAAGCAACCCACATTGAATGGGTGGAGACACATCTCCATGGAAACCAACTGTGCCAGTTTGAATCTGTTGTGTACCCCAGAAACCCCTAGTTCTTTAATCCTCATTCAGTATTGCTTCACTGAGCTTCTTGAACCTGTAAATTAATGACTTCATCAAATTAGGGAAATTTCCAGCTGTTATTTAGGCACTTTTTTCTCTCCCATTTAATTACATATGTTCAAACTTTTCATATTACCAACCCACCCCCCAAGGCCCTGAGTATCTCCTCATATTTAAAAATGTATTTTCTTCTCTCTTGACCTCACTAGCTGTTCTGTCATCCCTGTCTACGCCTGGGCTAACTGCTGCCCTATAGCTAGGACCTCAACGCTCCTCCCCAGTTAGACTCTCAGCCTGCGAGATCTTATCCAAGTCAATGACTTAACTATGTGTTAAGACACCAAATCTGTGTCTCTAATCAGGACTTCTCCCCTGGTCTCCACGCTTCATACAAATTGCCTACTTGGCATCTCCAGTTGTCAATTCAATCTTTGAAACTGAGCCCTTAAAGGATGATTCCTTCCCCACACCACCCCTACCAGTCTTCTTCATCTCAGTGAATGTCATCAGCATGCATCTGGTTGATCAGGCCCCCCAAAAACAGAGCATTATTTTATTCCTTCCACATCCAAATTATCAGAGCTTGTTGGTTTTACTACCTAAATGTCGACTGTAGCCCTCCACTCTCCCAGTCTGTGCCGCCACGCTTGTGCAAGTTACAATGATCTCTGGCCTGGACTTCTCTGCAGCTGCCTCCTAAATGAGCTCCCTGATCCCACTCCTGTCCCCTTACAACAGGGTGACCACGCTGTCTGGTTTGTTTGGGACAGTTCTGCTTTTCATCAGTTGCTTGGCACCCTGCTCAGTTAGTGCCCCTTTTCATTTGCAAAAGGATCCCCATTAGGATGGTCAATTGTATGGTCACCTTACCTTTACAGTGTTTCCTTCTTATGGCAGCTAAAGTTATCTTTTAAATAGGCAAATCAGATCATGTCATTCCCCTGCTTAAAACCCTTCAAAGATTTACTATTACCTTAGAATAGAATCCAAATTTCTTATTGAGGCTTCCATGGCCCTAACCTACCCCACCTACTCATCTCTTCCAGTTCTGTCCTTCACTCCTGACCTTCCAGCCTCACTGGCCTTTCAGTTCCTTTAATAAGTAAGGCATGCTCATTTCTACCTCTAAGCCTTTGGTCCTGGCTGTTCCCTTTGCTGCTCCCCTATTTCTAGAGATTATCTCAAAACAAACGTGTTCTGTCATTTGAGTCTCAGCTCAAATATTAACTCTTCAGAGAGGCCTTTCCTGAAAACACAATCTGATGTTCTCAACCCACACAAGTCACTATTATATTGTTCATTTATTTATTTATTGTCTGTCTTTCTCTGCTAGAACGCAGTCCATTATCTTATTTTTCACCCCTGGTTCCCCAGGGTCAGAGTATGGGCTCAATTAGGTATTTGTTGAATGAATGAACTGCAGTGAAAGAAAAAAATTAACTATGACAATTCACAGAATCTGGCTATCAAATCAGCAAAGATTAAAAAAGAGAAGATGCCTTATTTTCTTCCTTACAGAAAGAAACCACTTGACATTATACTTGTGTGATGTGTGACTGTTTACTGTTTGTTTTCCTTCACTAAAACAAAATCTCCATGAGGGAAGGGACTTGTTTTTTTCAAATATTTTTATTGAGATATCTTCATGCACCATACAGTCCATCCAAAGTATATAATCAATGGCTCACAATATCAACTCATAGTTATGTATTCATCACCATGATAATTTTTAGAACATTTGTATCACCCCAGAAAAAGAAAAAAAGAGAAGAAAGAAAACCCTCATATATCCCATACTCTTAACCTTCCCTCTCATTGACCATTAGTATGGCAATCTACCCAATTTTTCCCCTAGCCCCCTATTATTATTATTATTTTTGAGTCTGATTATGACAGTATTTAATGTTTAAAATGCAAATTATATTCTAATTAAATTTTGGTGTTTGTGAGTCATAAAGTATTCACATTTTTCTAGCACTCTGTACAATGTGTGGACCAAGTAGAAAAGCTATAGATATAAACCCAAAGTAAATTCCAATAAATGTGTTTGTTGTCTTGGCTTTATTAGTCTATTTTGGGTTGTGCTGGAGGAAAGGGATACTTGGAATCATTGTAGAACAGATGCTCAAGAAATTTGCATCATCATTTTTTTGATTTGCGGAGAAAATAATGGCCACAGTGGCTCAGAAGCAGAAATTCTGGCAAATGTGAAGATATGAGATCCATCACTAGTATCACAAAAAGTGATGTTTCCAATATCCATATCCAGGAAAATGCCCACTCAGTGTAACTGGGTGTTTACTCTAAGAACCGTCTTTGGTTTAGTGCTGGCAGAGAAGTGTTTTCCTTTTCTCAAATTCAGTGTCCAGAATCCAAGTTCTGTGGACATCCAGACTTCCCTCCTTGCAGATGCCCAGATCCCATTCTTTGCTTGCTACCACATCCACCTCCCAGTAATGACAGCCAGAGGTAAACCTAGAAGAGCCCAGGACAAAGATTCCATAGCTGAATCTTTCAGTGTGCTGTTCCTGGTTGCCTGCTGTGTCCACACTGGATGCTCCTCCAGTCTCAGGAATGAGAAGGTGATTGTAGGCTGTGTCAACACCCAAGGTCATGTCCACTTGGCATTTCAGCATCCTTGGGTTCATCTGTAGAGCAGCCCTCAGGTAGGGCTCCAAATCCCTGATTTTGGAAACCAGCTTCCCCAGCTGACAATCTGTCCTAACATCGTCCTTCTGAGAGACCAAAGAACAGGTGGGACACTGTAAACCCTCCCCCAGGAGGTTAAAAATAAATAAATAAATCTTTTATCCATTGAGACTTTATTTTGTCTCACTTCTCTCTTCCCCCTTTTGATCACGAAGGCTTTCTCAGTACCATGATGCCAGGTCTTGGCTCATCCCTGACAGTCATGTCCCACGTGGCCAGAGAGATGTATACTTCCGGTAGACATGCCCCACAAAGGGGGAGAGAGCAGTGAGTTCACCTGCTGAGAGGCCACATCTGAGCAACTAAAGTTCTCTGGGGGGTGATTCCTAGACTTATTTATAAGTGGGCTTAGCTTCTCCTTTGCAGGAATAAGTTTCATGGTGGTGAGCCCCAAGATCAAGGGCTCAGCCTATTAAATTGATTGTCCCCAGTGCTTGCGAGAATACCAGAAATTTCCCAGGTGGGAATTCTCCCAGGGGGCTTTGCAAATACTTTTTTATTCTCTGTTCAAATTACTCTTGGATGTACCAGGACATCACACTGACCGGTACAAACCAACAAGATTTCACTCCCTACTCAAGATTACATGTAATTATGGTGTTCGGATAAACTGACCATACAAGTTAAATTAGATATTGTGCTACCAAAAATACAAATTTTGCACCAAATGAACATCTTTTCCCTTGGTCTCACACAGAGGTTGAAGTTTTAAAATTCTGGTTTACCTTAGTCCTATCCAGATCAGCTTCATTCATCTCTCTAGTTGAAGTCTGATCACTTTTTCAACTTTTTAAAAATTTTTAATGTTTTCAACTTTTTTAACAATTACCGTTTGGGGTAATGCTGACTTTTATAGCTTTGGCCTCTAACTCTGAGTCTCAGGTGTCACGCAAATACCCGAAGTTCCACGTTATACACAAATAGTTCAGCATCTCAGAATTTAAAAATAACAGTTACAATTCCAGAATAGATGTGACTGTTGTAAGAGCTTACAATCTAGGAATCTTTACAATTGGTCTTAACTTGATAAACTATGCTCTCATTTATAGGTAATCCATATGAGTGAGGCATGATAATATTTGTCTTTTTTTTTTCTGGCATTTCATTCAACATACTGTCCTCAAGGTTCATTCGTCTCGTTGCATGGCTCACAATTTCATTCCATCTTGTGGCCGCTCAGTAGTCCGCTGTATGCATATACCGCCTTCCATTCCTCTGTCGATGTACCCCTGGGCCACCTCCATCCATTGCAAATCATGAACACTGTTGCCATAAACACCAGTGTACAAATGTCCATTCGTGAGGGACTTGGTTTTGTTCATAGCTGTATTTGTAGACCTAGGACAGTGACTGGCACACAGTAAGTATTATGTTCCATAAATAATTACTGAAAAAACTGGTAATAACTAGGGGTGGCTAGGCAGTGGACAAGGGGGTATGACTGCTCATATGCCACTAGTGAGAATCTAACTAGCAAACAATTTCTGTAGGAAGATGTGGCAATATACATCAAAAGCCCTTAAAGGGAACAGATCTTTTGACTCAGCAATCTCACTTTTAAGAGGAATTTATCCTAAATAAACAAATGAATAAGAACACCAAGATTATTTTTAAGGGATTTTCTCACTGGCTGTTTTATAATAGAGAAAATTTAGAAAGGAAATGATATCCATTAACAGATCATAAAAAAAGTTATAAACCGGTACAATAAAATACATTAGACGGACTGATGAAGATATATACTTACTGGTGTGGAAAGAGATCTAAAATATATTAGGAGAAAGAGGCAAGCCAAAAAAACCAACACGTTTGACTGGAATTTTGCAAACACATGTACGGATGGACATACGTGTATGTATGTAGGATACCATATTTTTTGAAGATTCTAATGTGTTTTTTAAACTTTTTTTATTGTATAATATAAAACATATGAAAAGCAAAGGAAGGAAAAAGCAATAGTTTTCAAAGCGCCCTTCAGCAAATAGTTACAGGACAGATCCCAGAGTTTGTTATGGGCTACCATACCATCATCTCAGGTTTTTCCTTTTAGCTGCTCCAGAATATAGGAGGCTAGTAGGAATAAATATTTTTTTATCATCTACAATCAACTTTTTTTTTCTGTTTTGTGAAAAATAACAAATGTACAAAAAAAACCAATAAATTTAAAGCACAGCACAACAATTAGTTGTAGAACAGATTTCAGAGTTTGGTATGGGTTACAATTCCACAATTTTAGGCTTTTACTTCTAGCTGCTCTAAGATACTGGAAACAAAAAGAAATACCAATATAATGAGTCAGCAATCATATTCGTTTGTTAAACCCTGCCTTCTCTGTATAACTCCACCATCACCTTTGATCTTCCTATCCCACTCTTTAGGGGTATTTGGGCTATGGCCATTCTAATTTTTTCATGTAGGAAGGGGCTGTCACTAATATAAGGTAAGGAGATGGAACTATCTGATGTTCTGGAGAGGCTGGGGTCTCTAGGTTTCAGGACTTATCTGGTCCAGGGACCCATGTGGAGGTTGTAGGTTTCTGGAAAGTTACTCTAGTGCATGGAACCTTTGTAGAATCTTATATATTGCCCTAGGTGTTCTTTAGGATTGGCTGGAATGGTTTTGGTTGGGATTTGGCAAGTTATGATAGGCAGTTCTAATGTGTTTTTATTGATTAGAATTATGTGTATAGTTGTAATCCTTCCATCATAAACTTACTATACAGTAACATTTAAGTATCTCATACTAAAATAATTTACTGATGACTTTGAATATTAAATACAGAATAATTTTATCTCTATTAACAATAAAAAACAAAACTACACAATATCTTAGAAAATTTAAATTAAGACCATTATTTCACAATTTGGAAATTTGAATAATCCAACTTTTCAGTGACTTTTTCATTGTTGAAGTTCACTCTGTTGATGCATAATTTGGGACTTCCTCTTGTCTCAAGACATTCTTGCATAGGACACACCTTGGAGGTGGGACCTTGCAATTGTCCTTGAACTGTGCCCTGGTTAGTGTTATGGACCCAGCCTACCATTCCCAGCTTTTTACCATCAGCTTGGCAATTCTGAAGCAGATCCTTCAGCAAGAATTCACCTAGAGCCAACATCGCACGTGGCTGCTGAATGGTTGCATTGGAAAATAGGACACCGAGGGTACCAAACGCTGTGGAGACTGGCACAGCAATTCCAGCTGCCCACCACCAGATGACAGCTAAAGGATGTTGTGGATATTTGCCCCTCTATTTGCTTCAATGCCCAAGGATGCTTCCTCAGCAACTCGGTTACAATGGCCATGAGCAGATTCCGGTCACCAGGCGGCAGGTAGATTACATTGGGCCCCTTCCCTTATCTGAAGGTGCAAAATATGCCCTTACACCTGTAGATATGGCCACTGGACTGTTGCTGGCCTTCCCAGTAGGGAAAGCTAATCAAAGAGCTACAATATGTAACTTAGAAAAGCTAAGTGCATTCTTCAGGGTCCCCACACACGTGGACAGTGATAGGGAGACCCCTTTTACTGGACAACTAACTCAAGTCTGGGCTACTGAATATGATGATGTCTTATGGAAATTTCATTTGCCTTACAACCCCACAGCAGCAGGGTTAACTGAAAGGATGAATGGGCTTTTAAAAAAGCAGTTAAACGATGACAAGCAATCTCTGCAGCAGTGGACATGCTGGTTGTATCCAGCCCTCATGGACCTCAATTCACGGCCCTGAGCATCTGCTCCTGGATGATACCATATTTACAGACAAAAAGTTTTGATGAACACAACAAAATGTTAACACTGGTTATCTTTGGGCAGTGAGATTAAGGGCAACTTTTACTTCCCTCTTTTTATGTTTCTAATTTACTGCAATTAGGTCAACCAAAATTAATTGACTATCTAGGCATGTTCTGCTTTTATAAATAGGCCAAAAAAGCAATAAATATTACCAAAAACATGCACATTGCATTAAATCAATGAAGACTAAAGCTCAGTTTAAGAAGCAGTTCAGAAATGTCAACCATAGAATTGGAGATGGCTCTCTGAATTCCTAAATTATTATTTAGGAAATTATTTTCCCTCTCTGGAACTCAAATTCAACAGTTCTAAAACAGGAAAAAAATATGAAACTTGGGTTTCTTTTATTTCATTGCCTGACAAGCTTGAGAATGTCAGGCGTGGCTGAGAAGTAGCAACACAAAGATTAATAAAAGCTATCATTTATACTGGGTGCTTTCTTTGCATTGTCTCATTAAAACCCTATTAACACTCCTGCCAGGCTCAAAAGCTAAGAGAAGTGACAGAACCTGCCAAAGCTCATATAGCTGCTATGTTAGGGGATTTCGCTTGGAACCAAAGTCTCTGGGACCTCAGAACCTTTAGGGAAAGCTAGACAAAAGCGCTTTAGGCTTTATAACCTTGGCAAATATCTTTGTGCCTCTGATTTTCCACATGGTTTTCCTACCACCCTTACTTAATCGGCAAGAAAGAAAAAAAAAGAACAAAGCTTGGAGTTTTTAGAGAGTTAGAGAAGCAAAATTTAAGTTGGGAACTTGACCTTCATCCCTCTTCAACTCAAAAGGCTCAAGGTCAAAATGCTTGGTTGGGGTAGCCATGGGGGAGAGTGCACCCACGTATGTGTGTGAGGGGCCACAGGAGACTGGAATGGGGTGGCATCTGTGTATTGAAGAAGCAAGCAGACCAGGATAAGGGAAGACGGATGACATCTGGGAGGGAGAAAAGGAAGCAGGTAGGAAGAAGGACAAAGTGAAAGGGGGACTCAGAGAAGAGGGAAAGAGGAGAACTAGAGGGAACTGTAGTTGAGTTACTCCACAGGTTTTCCTCCCACCTTTTCGCTACATATCCTCTTTTCCTTGATGATCTCAACCCTGTTAGCCCTTCAGGGCACATCTCTATTTGGATGACTGCCAAATCTCTCCAGTCCTAACTTCCCTGCAGAGTTCTATTCCCAAATGTTTGACTTCTGACCGGTGGCATCCACCTAATTTCCCACTAGTACTTAAAATCCGGTAGATCCAAAGTGAATTCAGGATCCTCTCCACCTCAAGCCTACTCTTGAACTCGCTCTTATTTGCCAAAAACTCATCTGAATTGCTCTCTTCCCCCCATCCTTCAATCATTCTTTCATCTAACAAATACTTATTATGGATCTCTCATCTGCCACAGCACTGGGTATATCCATTCACCCTCCAAGTTGGGTCACTTCTACCTTGAAAATCCCTTGTATCTGTCCATCTCCTCAGATGCTGGATTCAACTAAATTTTTTTTTTTTAACTGAGATTTACTGAGAATTCCTTTTGCTTGAACCATGGCAGCATAACACGGTGGGTTAACTGATCTTGCATGTTATTCATTCGCTAGTGATCACCTGGTGCTTAGTACTGTACCTCGGAAATTCTAGGGGTTCATAGTGGAAGCTTCAGGGCTGTGAATTTGCTGGAAAGGAAACTGGGAAAGCAGAGCTAAGAGATTTGTCTTGAAGGAGTGTCTGCATGGGAAACGCAGTTTTCCTTAAGCTGTATGTTCCAGAGCTATACAAATAACATCTGCCTGACAGCTCTTTTATTCTTATTTTTGGGGTGTGGCTTTGGGAGACTGGGTAGATTATCAGAAGGAGGTCTGATGTTGAGTCTCCTGAGGGAAAGCCTGCCTCCCCCATCCCCACTAAGTAGGTGCTTAATAGTCACATCGACAACTATATTAGGGACCATGGATGTTGTGTTCTCCATTACCTGCCCAGCCCCTGGAACAACGGGTGGCCCATAGCAGGGGTTCAATAAATAGCTACGGAGCCTTCCGGAAGGGCAGGGACCTGGGATGTTTTATTCCCCAATCCCAGGAAGAAGACCAAGATGAAGGTGGCCTAAGGGAACTGCAAACAGTGCAATATGTTTATTCCCTAGTCCCTCGGTGCTTGGTACATGACAAACGTTTCCTAAGCGAAATAAATCACCGTCCTGCACGACTCCAAAATCGGGCCCCTTGCTCAGCAGCCAGGCCCTGGAGTGCCGCCACCATCTGGCCCAGGCCCGCGCTTCCCTCCCTCCCAGGCACGGCTCCAGTTACGTCCCTGCACAAATCTGTACCCACAAGCCAAACAGTTACACGCTGCCGCTTCCCTCCTCCCGGTCTGGGTCGGGGCTGTCGGCCCGCCAGGACCCTCGACCCCTTCCCACGCCAAGGCTCCGGGGGTGCCGGCGGCCCCCGCCCGAGGCCGTCGCTGGCTGCGGGCTCGGGCACCCCCCACCCCAGACGCGCCGGGGGACGGTCCATGTGCTCGGGGTTGAGCGCTGAGCCCCCGGAGGCCCGGGCACCCCGGCTCGGCTCCGCCACGCTCGTCAGGCACCGAGAGGCCGGGCCAGCCGCAAGGCGGGAAGCGGCTGCAGCTGTGAGGCGCTAGGGGGCGGCGGGCCCCGCCGAGGGCGGCGGAGAAGCGCGGCCCGAGCGAGGGGAGGCGGCGCCGCGGCCGCGGGGGGCTGGGCGAGCGGCGGCTCGCTCACTCACCACGGTCCGCCGGGGCACCGCGCTGGGGGGCCGGGATGGGGCCCGGCGGAGCCTCCGCGCCCGGCTCGACCGGGCCCCTCCGGGGCTCTCGGAGCCGCTGTCGTCCGAGATCACGATGAATTCCTCCATAGCCGCGGGGCCCGACCGAGCCAGCGCGCGGGCAGCCGGCGATCCAGGCGGCGGCGGCGGCGGCGACTTCGGTTCCTGCTGCTGAGGCGGTAGCGGCAGCGGTGGCGACAGCCCGGGCCATCACCCCCGCCGGTCCCGCCCCCGCGCCCCGCCCCCTGCCGGCCCCGCCCGCGCCCCGCGCCCCGCCCCCTGCTGGCCCCGCCCACCGACCGCAGGCGGCGCGCCGCGGGGTCGGGGTCAGGGCCGCGGGGTCGGGGTCAGGGCCGCGGTCCCCGCGCCTGGCGGCCGTACCCGGGCTCTCTCCCCTAAGGAGCGAAGAAAAGGGGAAGAGAAAACCAAGTTGCAGCCGGCTGGGGTCGGTTTTGGGGCCGCGGAGACCGTTTCCACCTGACAGCAGCGGGAAGTGAGAGAGGTGTGAAGTGGCTCCTGCCCGGCAGAGGAATGAACCGGCCCCTCGGACCCACAGGTGACCTGGCCTCGCACTTCCCGGATAGAGGGTCACCAACAATTCAGGGCGGGTGCCTGGGCCTGTGAATGGCGGTGGAGAGGGGCCTGTCTGTCGGGGGTGATCCGCTCTGGCTGACCCCGTGTTAGAGGGAATCTGTAGCCGACCAGGTGGGTTTCTCCCACTGCCCCTGAGGTCAGCAGGCCTGTCTCGCCGGGGCTGGATAGGACACTGTCTGAGTGAGGTAGAAGCAGAGCACGGTGGTTGAGGGGCGAGCTGGTTATAAAGCTCGCATGGTTTCACTTGCCATGCATGGGGAATAATATTCCACATGAGGACAGGATGCTCCAGCTGACCGAGGGTGGAGGACCCAGCCTGTGACTGACCAGGGCGAGAGAAGCCACCCTTCTTTGTGCACATTGTGCGAGTAGATCTGTGGGTAAATTCTTAGAAGTGGAACTACTGGGTCAAGGTTACCCGGGTGTTATTCTTCTTCTTCTTTTTTTTTTTTTTTAAACTTATGGTCATTCCGTTCTACATATATAACCAGTAATTCACAATATCGTCACATAGTTGCATATTCATCATCATGATAATTTCTTAGAACATTTGCATCAATTCAGAAAAAGAAAAAGACAACAGAAAAAAATTCGTACTTACCATACCCCTTACCCCTCCCTTTCATTGATCACTAGCATTTCAATCTAAATTTCTTTTAACATTTGTTCCCCCATTTTTATTTTTATTATTCTATATGTTTAACTCGTCTGTTGATAAGGTAGATAAAAGGAGCATCAGACACAAGGTTTTCACAATCACACAGTCACATTGTGAAAGCTATATCATTGTTCAGTCATCATCAAGAAACACGGCTACTGGAACACAGCTCTACATTTTCAGGCAGTTCCCTCCAGCCTCTCCATTACATCTTGACTAACAAGGTGATAAATGTTTAATGCGTAAGAATAACCTCCAGGATAACCTCTCGACTCTGTTTGGAATCTCTCAGCCACTGACACCTTATTTTTTCTCATTTCACTCTTCCCCCTTTTGGTCAAGAAGGTTTTCTCAATCCCTTGATGCTGAGTTCCAGCTCATTCTAGGATTTCTGTCCCATGTTGCCAGGAAGGTCCACACCCCTGGGAGTCATGTCCCACATAGACAGGGGGAGGGCGGTGAATTTACTTGTTAGGTTGGCTGGAGAGAGAGGCCACATCTGAGCATGTTGTTATTATTCTTGATAGTTGATGCCAAATCACTCTCCTAAGTTGTTCTCACCGACAGTATATGTCTCCCAGGAATTTAAATTGTGATTCAGAGAGTTGTTTAGTTAGTAACAGGATAAGAAGCTGAAAAAATGCACAAAGAGAACCCGTAAAGTAGCAGAGGCTAGGAATAACTAAATATTATCAGTAAGCAAAAGTTATAAAGTTGATAAAATATATGTTGAATAGAGGAAGAAATGGTAAGTAGTTGGTTGGCTGGTTTTAGGACAGGATTATTAAAATAAAAAGTAGGACCTGTGTTACAGTAAATGTGGGGTATTGACAAACTCCTGCTGCTCTAGATCCAGTAACTTGGCAAAATATATGAACAGATGCAAAGAAAAATGTGTTTATCAGAAGGAGGGTTGGTACCTAAAGGAATGGATTTGAGGTGCTATCTAAGCACTGCCTAATGCAGTGGTGTACAAATTGCTGGTGTCTCCCCTCAGAGTTACTGATTAAACAGATCCCGGGTGAGGACCAATACTCTATATTTCTAACAAGTTCCCAGATGATATGGATGCTGCTGGCTTGGAGATCACTCTTTGAGAACCACTTATTGTGATCGTTCTTATTGTGAAGGGATTCATTCAGTTGTCATCACCTAATGTCATTAAACATTTATTTGTCTTTCTTGAAACTATATTCCTAGGCTTCTGTGACTCTGCACTTAAAAAAATTTTTTTTTTCCTTTTGCATGGGCAGGCACAAGGAACCAAACCCGGGTCTCCAGCATGGCAGGCGAGAACTCTGCCACTGAGCCACCGTTGCCTGCCCGACTCTGCACTTTTGTATCTTCCTTCCACCTTTCTGATGACAGTCTTCTTAGCTGACTCCTAATCCTCAACACGTTCCTTAAATCTTGGTGGTCCTCAGAGTCCTGACCTAGGCCACGTTCACAGACCATACCTTCTCCTTAGACAATCTCAACTATTCCCCTGGCTTCAATGATCATTTTTATGCCGAGGGCCATCCCCCGACCCCAGCATTTATCTCCAGCCCAGCCCTGTTCCTGAAGTTCCAGTTGAATAAACCATCCATCTATTGGAGAGATCCCTATGGAAAGCTCATTGGCATCTCAAGTTGAATATGACTAAAACTGAACTCATCCCGCCTTCCCCTACCCCTGCAACACAAACACACTCTTCCTCTCAAAAAAAGCCTGCTTCTTCTCCTGTGTTTCCTGTGTTAGTTAGTGCCAGCCAATTGCTCAAGTCAGAAATGTGGCATTTTCCTTGATCTCAGACTTTTCTTCATCAACAGGTCCTGTCTGTTTCCTATCTAGATATCTCTTGTATCCATTCATATCTCTTGGTCTCTGGCTGCTATGATTCTAGCTAAGCTAAGATGACCTCTGGCTCAGCCTCATGCTATAGCCTCCTATCCAATAGTCTCCCTGGATTTACTCTTGCCCCTGTTTTCCTTTTTCCCAAAAGTGATCTTTAAAAAAGCATATAAACCTGATCATGCCTCCTTCAGTGGCTTCCCAATAACACTATAAACTTTCGAATATAAAGACAAATATAAAATATATGTGTTTTGTAGGTTACATAAATAAATAAATAAATATATCTTTATATAAAGTAAATATATAGATGTAAATTTAAAGATGAATTTTGAGCAAGGTCCTGAATGACCCTGGCCTCTTCCTATTTTTCCAGTTTCATCTCAGGCAAGTCACCCTTTTATTCCTCTCACCCATTCTCTGGCCATACTAGATCTTTTCTATTTGGAAAAATAAAACAAGTTCCACACTTCCACACATCATTTCACATGCTATTCCTTTTGTCTTCTTACCATCACCATTTGAATAATTTTTAAAGTCTTTTTATCATGGAAAGTTACATATGTATATAAAAATAGAATAAAATCAGAACAGGGCTTACCTCTGGAGGGGCAGGGCAGGGATTAGCATGAAGGAAACTCCTGGAGTGATGGAAATGTTCTATATCTTGATAGGGTTTGGATTGCATGGTATATACCTTTGTCAAAACCCATCTATAGTAGACTTTTTTAAGGTTTGTGCATTTCACCGTGTATAATTTTACCTTAAAAAACCTGGAAAAATGTTTGAATTCTAGCTTATGCTATGTATGCTGTAGTGTTAAGGGGTGAAATATATTGATGTCTATAACTTAATTTGAAATGCATCAAAAACGAGATGGATGGATGGGTAGACAGGGATAAGACAAATACAGCAAATGTTAACAATCGTCCAACTTAGGGGGTAGGTGAGCGGGTGTTCACTTTTAATTTTTATGTCTATTTGAATATTTTCATGATAAAATGTTGAGCAGAAGTTCAAAATTAAAAGAGACTTAAAAAAAGAAGAGTATAGTGACTCCCCATGTGTTCATCATCCACTTTCAACAATTACCGTCTCAAGGCCAATCTTGTTCTATTTATACTCCCACTCATCCCCCCACCTTCACCTTCTTGAATTATTTTAAAGCAAATCTTGGCCATCACAACTTTCTTTATAAACATTTCAGTTTGTGTCTCTAAAAGATGAGGAGCCTTCATTTGACAAACGGTTGTTGAAGACGTGGCTATACTCAGTGATACAATAATGAACAAAATAGACATGGTCTCTGGCTCTTGTTTAAGGGGAAAACGAACAATAAACTAGTAAATGATCATAAATATGATAAGTGTATAACCAGTTTGAGAAGTCTCAGCTTGGGAGACACAAACATGAAGCAGTTTTAATTTTTTCCAGTAAGCATATCATTGTCTCTAAATATCCTTTTACACTCTGGATAGTGGATTCCCTTAAGACTATCTTCATCTGGTCGCATAATTTTGCGGTCACTTTGAGTAATTAATTCAGTCTTATTCCAAGTATTGAGACTTAGGGCTGCCTGTTTTTAAATATTTAATGTCATATTTAATTCATAGCTCTTCCTGTTCTGTTAGCGCTGGCTAGACTTGTGGTTACAGCTGCTGTTAGTGGAGGGGGTGATAATGTCGCTCCCTTCCCTCCTCTTGGCTTTCTTGCTCCTCCCAAGTCAGGAAGAGGAGGAGGGAGAAAGAATGTTCTTTGCAATACTGTCCACGAATAGTTGGTTATACTCTTTCTTCTGATTTTGCTACTTCGATAACAGTTCTTCCAGTTTGGCCGACGTCCAGATGCCAGCTCTCTTGCATGGGTGTTTTGTTGCTCTCTGGGAACCTCCCCTACACACTCTCTGACCTGGGAGAGCTCAAACTCAAGCCCTTTCTTCTGGGCATCCACCATCGGTCCCTGCCAGGGCCAATCTAACACACAGCCTTTTGTTGTTGGAGGAATCCTTCTTGGGAAATACCAGTAAGACATCTTGAGTCTCAGCCACCTTCCGTGTTGACTCACGCATGGGGGATTTAAGGTGGAAAGGAACGCATGCATCTCCTATCCTAGTCCCCTCTTTCAGCACTACCATCTCACTCTTCCCTTTCTTCATCCCCCAAAGCCTTGAGCACTCTGCCAGGTCAATGGTTCTGCTACTTCAGACAAGTTCTCAGCTTGGGGAAGGGGGAGGAATCTCTTTTGCACCTTAAGCTTGTGGGAAGGGGATGGAGGAACAAGTTGAATGCCTCTCATCTCCTTCAGCTGGGGAGGAGAAGCGGATGACTGCTGTCTTCAATAAGGAATATCTATTCAAGGATACATGAACTAATTGGGAAAAATTCTAAGTACTTATTTTTGTTTCAGAGTTTATGGTAAAGTGATTAGTAAGATGACATTAAAGCATAAAAAGAATGATGTGACTTTAGGGGCACAGCAATGTCTGACTTTATTTATCTCCCTCATCAGCCATCTTGTCTGAAATTAACATTCAGGAAACACACAGGGTCCCTGATAGTGTCATATGAAAGCATCTTGTCCTTACCTGGAGGCCCAGATGGATGGATACTGGCCCTGAAGTTGCTTCACTTAAAACTGTAAGTAGTTATTACTTATGTTTTCCTGGCTATCCTGTGTTTGTCCTGAAATATGCTGTTTACTCAAGACCTCCAAAATGATGTCTTTTTCAGAATTAGGGTGTGTGTATTTTTCATGGTGATACTTTTTCATAGACTTAGTCTCCCCAAGTCTTACATTAATCCCACATAAATGAGAGGTGAATATAGTCCAGTGAATATGGTATTTTTGGTGCCACTAGGTGCCAGGTACCATGTTAGGGGCTGGGGATACAGCAGTGGGCAAGATATCCTTGGCTTGTTTGTGAAAGAAGAAAGAAGTCCTATTTTCCTTACTTTCTTTTTTAAAAAATTATTTTTTAATTGAAAAAATAATACATGAAAAACCAATAAGTGAATAGTTTCCTTTAAAAAAAAGCATGGTAGACCAGGCTAAGGGTCCCTTTGACCACCTCCTTCATTCTGGTGCCCAATTCCCCTCTTCAGTGGCTCCGTGTTTATGTTTCTAGACCTTTTTTCTGTGTATTTCTAGTATTCATATATACCCATCAAAATGACATAGAACATTGGCAGTAAAAATGCTCTAAATCAATGGGGCTTCCTGGCTTATTAATGGTGATTTTTTTTTGGTGAACATGCATCTTTAATAGTTTTTTTTGTTTTTTGTTTTTTTCATTACATGGCAGGGTCAGTGCCTACAGACCTGCTTTTGTTTATGCTAAAGCTGGCCAGCTCAGATTTCAGATTTCTTTCCACCCTAGGGAACACTCTGTCCCCACTACTGGACTCCCAGTTTTGGGCCATTCCTAGCTTTTCCAGTAGACTACCTTAGTAGGCATCCCCTCAGTTTAAATCACTTTATTTAATTCATTTTTTGATGTGTTCCCCTACTTCTACTCTAGCTGTTAATTTGCTGAGATGTCAAGATATTTGTAAAAATTTTGCTGTATTCCCTAGGTTCCTCATTTGAGAAAATTAAAGCAGTTCAGAATGGTCAAAAAAGCCGAATTTGTAAACATGTCACACTTTGATTACATCTTTCTAGAGTACTCTGAATGGTCAATATCCACATGTGCAAAAATGGTTTGACATAAATAGGGTCATATTATGCACATTGTGTTATGACTGGCTTTTTTTTAAATTCAAAGATATGTCCTGAACAGCTTTCTGCATCAGTGAATATAGATCTATATTAGTTACGCCATCCATTTTATTGCCTCAAAATGATATTTTAAAAATAGGATGACATTTGTTTTTGTTATGTTTATGGAAAAGTAGAAAGAAGCCAATAAAAAGCTATATCACACTCTCCTAGCCCTGATACCGCACGTTGAAAGAGGTTGTATAATTGAAAGAAACATTTCTGTGAGATTAGAAAATTCATACTACAAAAAGTTACAAAATGAAAAGTGAAAGTTGAAAGCTACCCTCCCTTCTTCAGTTCTTCCCAAGGCTAAATACTTTTATCAGTTTCTTGTGAATCCTTCAAAACATACAAGGTTATTACATACACTTATTTCTCTTTTTGTTTGCTTGTTTTTAAATGCAAAATGTTGCACTATACATACTGTTATTTACTTTGCTTTTCCACTTAATCTATCTTGGTGATCATTCCTTTACTGCACTGTAAATTTATCTTTCTCTTTTTAACAGCTGCATAAAAAAGTAATTTGTCAGGCTACCACAATTTATTGAACCAGTTCCCTATGATGGCAATTTGGTTGTTCCTAAGATTTTGGTTTTGTGTGGTTTTATTTTTACTGTTATAAATAATGTTACAAGAACATCTTTATATTTATGTTAACAAGTCTTGCCAACATATCCCACAGAAATTCTTAAGCACCGGCAACTGGGTTAAAGAGTGTATGTTTGTATTTTGCATGTGGTTTTTACATGACATTTGCCAAATTGTCGTCCAGAAGTTTGCACAAGATTACACTCCCACCAATAGTGTTTAAGAGCACCTGTTTCCCCAAAGTTTCCAAGCACTGGTTCTCAAACGTTTCAGTGATTGCCAATCAAATAAATTAAAACTGGTACCTTGTTCTGAATTGCATTTACTTTATTATGAGTGAAGTTGAGATACTTTTCAATGTTTATTGGCCATTTGCATTTTTTTCTTTAAATTGCCTGTTCATATACATCAACTATTTTTTATTCCTAGACTTTTTCATTAGCTATTGGTAGAATTTATATGAATGGTTAACATTTATTGAACAAGGTATTACCTTACTTGGATAATTTATTCAAATAGTTTTCCAGTAATGAACACCCAGGACTTTGCAATATTGTGCTGCAGCTTCAAACATTCTGTACATAACACTTTGCATAGGGACCAATGATTTCTTTAGGATAAATTTCTAGAAGTGAAATTGCTGGTTCCACCAAATTCTTTATTTTGTGATTTTCAAAATATTGTTTGATGGGTGAATGGACCAAGCTGGGGAGTGGGAGAGAAAAAGAGAGAGGAACTACATAGTTGCTTCTAATTGCAAGGCCAATCAGCTCTAAATTAGAGCTAAACTATCAGGTTAATTGCTGTTGTTATCATTCTAGCTACTTTCATAAGTAAGCTTCTTAAAATCATAAATCTTTTCCTCTATTTTGTACTCAGACCTGCTGGGCATCTGCAAAATCTATAGAAAAAAGAGAAGTAGTTAATTCTGTAGTTCCCAAGTGAATAATAGTATTAAAAATAATTATAGGCACATTCTGAATCATTTTATGGCTGTGCAATTTTAATGCTGGCTTTACATTTCTGTTTACAATGGTCTGAATTGGTGCACCCTGTACAAGGACCATTTGGCAATAGAATATTTCATAAATTTGAGTTGAATGGAGGGAAGTAGTGGGAGAATTGAATCAGCTCACTAAGAGGCCTGTGGGCTCTTGGACAAGCAGAGCTCCAAGGAACCTGTTCACAAGGCACTCCGTTAAATTAGAAGAATATAGGAAACAATTTTGGGGAGGATGAATTGCACAAATCCTGTCTTTATACCAACCACTTGCTCATAAGCTGCAAGTATAATAGAAAATATGGAGTGAAGAAGTTTTACATTTCTGATTTGACTAATAATGGGAAAAGACCCATTTCAGGCCAGAGTGCATTAATGGCCACAATGCCAACTGTGTTAGTTAGATTCAGTTGTCAACTTGGCCAGGTGAGCATACCTAGTTTTGTTGCTGCGGACATAAGCCAATGGTACGTGAACCTCATTTGTTGCTAATTACATCTGCAGTCGGCTAGGAGGCGTGTCTGCTGCAATGAATGACGTTTGACTTAATTGGCTGGTGCTTAAATGAGAGAACGCAAAGTAGCACAGCCTAAGCAGCTCGGCATTCCTTATCTCAGCATTTGCAGCTCAGCCCAGGCTTTTGGAGATGGAGAAAGAAGTCATCCCGGGGAAAGTTGTTGGAACCCAGGGGCCTGGAGAGAAGACCAGCAGAGACCATCTTGTGCCTTCCATGTAAGAAAGAACCTCAGTGGAAAGTTAGCTGCCTTTCCTCTGAAGAACCAACAAAATAAATCCCCTTTTATTAAAAGCCAATCCGTCTCTGGTGTGTTGCATTCCGGCAGCTAGCAAACTAGAACACCAACCTTGGTTTCACAGGACTTTAAGTGACACCGAATTAAACTAGGCATTCCAGGCTTGTGCAGGGCAGTTTGATCAAGTATGAGGTCTGCCCTGAATGAACAAAGAACTAAGGTTATTAACACCATTTGGTACAACATCGATATGTGAATAGGCATTTTCTTTTCCTTTTTTTTTGTATGCTGTATGGTGGGGTTACATTTCATTATTTTACCATGTGAATGTCCCGTTATCGCAGCACCATTTGTTGAATTTTTTTGTTTGTTTGTTTTTGTTGGTTTCTTTGTTTGTTTGGTAAGTGTGTGGGCCAGGAATCGAACTCGGGTCTCCCGCATGGCAGATAAGAATACTACCATTCAAGCATTTTCTGTATTTATATTATTGACATACAAAATTAAAAGACAAAAATTTATTTAGTGTTTTAATATGTATTTATTTGATTTTAACAAGGATATATATATATTTCATTTTTCCAATGTTACTTTCTTATTAAAAAACAGACATCCAAGACAAAAAAAATCTACTCAGATTGTTTGCCTTTCTTATTGTTACCACTGGATACATATTCAGTTTTATGTATTTGCAACAGTATTATAGCTAGAAATTTTACTTCTACATTTCATTTTATACTATAAATAATTTTCCGTGTGCTAATCTTTTTTTCATTCTTATCTTCTTTTACACTCTTGCCTTATATACCCTCTCTTGACTCCCATAATGTAACCAATGTTGTTTGCCCAGGTATGTGAGCTTGCACATCTCTCTCCAAGCATCTACAAGGAAATACACACATATACATATATGGTAAATCTGAGTTTGTCATTTGCTTTTACAAATATGAGATCATAAACTGTATAGATTTCTAAGCTACATCCATGCTTAATCCATCAGGGTAGCCCACCAGATATAGCTATAGATCCAACTTTATTTTTTTAATAGTGGTAATTATTCATAGTATAGTTATACCACATTTGTTCACTTTTCCTCCATTGAGGGCATTAAAGTTGTGTTTAGTTTTTTTTTTTTGTCATTGCAGTGACATCATAATATTCTCATAGATTCTGCCTTAGATCACTAAGACTGGGTTCACTAGATCGAAGCATATGCATTTTTGTTTTGTCTTTTTTTTTTTTTGCATGGGCAGGCACCGGAAATCGAACCCGGGTCTCTGGCGTGGCAGGCGAGAGCTCTGCCTACTGAGCCACCATGGCCCACCCTTGTTTTGTTTTGAATGTATAAAGTCAGATAACTTACTTTAAAAAGTTGTGGAACATATCACGCAGTATCAAGGTGTGGACTTTATTTGGATTGTAAGTGTTCTAGTTTGCTAGCTGCTGGAATGCAATACACCAGAAATGGAATGGCTTTTAAAAGGGGAAATTTAATGAGTTGCTAGTTTACAGTTCTAAGGCCAAGAAAGTGTCCCAGTTAAAGCAAATCTATAAAAATGCCCAATCTAAGGCATCCAGGTAAAGATACCTTGGTTCAAGAAGGCTGATGAAGTTCAGGGTTTCTCTCTCAAGTGAGAAGGCACATGGTGAACACAGTCAGGGCTTCTCTCTTGGCTGGAAGGGCACATGGTGAACACGGCGTCATCTGCTAGTTTTCTCTCCTGGCTTCCTGTTTCATGAAGCTCCCCAGGAGGCGTTTTCCTTCTTCATCTCCAAAGGTCACTGGCTGGTGGACTCTCTGCTTCGTGGTGCTGCAGCATTCTCTACTCTCTCTGAATCTCTCATTCTCCAAAATGTTTCCTCTTTTAAAGGACTCCAGTAAACCAATCAAGACCCACCCAAATGGGTGGAGACATGTTGTCCCCTAATCCAGTTTAACAACCACTCTTGACTAAATCAAATCATCCAGGGAGATGATCTCATTACAGTTTCAAACATGCAGTATTGAATAGAGAATATTCTACCTTTTTGAAATGGGATTTATATTAAAACATGGCTTTTCTTAGGGGGCATACTTCTTTTTAAACCAGCACAGTAAGTCAAACTAAAATTGAAAAAATGACATTTTAAAACAAGTGGAAATTTGAATGCTGACTAGATATTTCAGTAGCTTAAGAAATTTTATTATATTTTTACAGTTCTCTAGTTTTTTAAAAAAATATTCAAGTAACGTATATACAACCTAAAATTTCTCCGTTTAGCCGCATTAAAATATTTAATTCAGTGGTATTAATTACATCCACAATGTTGCGCTTCCGTTTATCTAGATTTTCTTTGATTTATTTCAGCAATATTTTGTAGTTTTCTATGTATAAGTCCTTTACATCCTTGGTTAAATTTATTCCTAGATATTTGATTCTTTTAGTTTCTATTGTAAGTGGATTTTTTTCCTTAATTTCCTCTTCAGATTGTTTACTACTAGTATGTAAAAGTACTCCTGATTTTTCACATATTGTTGTTGTACTCTGCCACTTTGCTGAATTTATTAGCTCTAGTAGCTTTGTTGTGGGGGTTTCTGAACTTTCTATTAATAGGATTATGTCATCTGTAAATGGGGAAAAATTTGCTTCTTCACTTTCCAATTTAGATGGCTTTACTTTTTTTTCTTGTCTAATGGTCTGTCTAGAACTTCCAGTATATTGTTGAATAACAATGGTGAGAGTGGGCATCCTTGTCTTTTCCTGATCTTAGAGGGAAAGTTTTCAGTCTTTCATCATTGAGTGTGATGTTAGCAATAAGTTTTTCATATATGCACTTTATTATAATGAGGAAATTTCTTTCTATTCCTGGTTTTCTAAGTGTTTTAATCAAGACGTGGTGCTGGATTTTGACAGATGTCTTTTCTACATCAATTGAGATGATCATGTTGTATTTTTCATTTGTTCTATCAATGTGGTATATTACATTAATTGATTTTCTTATGTTGAACCACCTTGCATTGCTGGGATAAATCCCATTTGATCATGATGTATAATTCTTTTAATGTGCTTTTGGATTCAGTTTGCAAATATTTTGTTGCAGACTTTTGCCATCTATATGCATCAGAGATATTGGTCTGTAATTTTCTTTTCATGTGGTATCCTTCATGAGAGTGATGTTGGTTTTGTAGAATGAGTTAGGAAGTGTTCCCTTCTCTTCAATTTTTTGGAAGAGTTTGAGCAGAATTGGTATTAATTCTTTGAATGATTGATAGGATTGACCTGTGAAGCCATCTGGTCCTGGGAAATATTGATTTCTGATTCAGTTTCTTTACTTGTAATTGGTCTGTTGAGATCTGTTTCTTCTAGAGTCAGTGTAGGTTGGTTGTGTGTTTCTAGGAATTTGTCCCTTTTATCTAGGTTATGGAATTTGTTGGCATAGAGTTGTTCATTGTATCCTCTTATGATCCTTTTTATTTCTGTGGGGTCAGTAGTAATATTCTCCCTTTTGTTTCTGATCTTAATGATTAGCATCTTCTCTCTCTTTTTTAGTCTAGCTAAAGATTTGTCAATTTAATTGATCTTTTCAAAGAGCTAGTTTTATTTTATTAATTTTCTCTATTTAAAAAATTTCTCTATTTCATTTATTTATGCTGTAATCTTTGTTATTTCCTTCCTTCTGTTCACTTTGGGTGCTTGCTGTTTTGTTTTGTTTTGTTTTGTTTCAGCTCCTCTGGCTATGTGGTTAGGTTTCTGATTTGAGCTCTTTCTTCTTTTAAAATATAAACATTTAGGGCTATAAATTTACATCCTAGCACTGCATTTGCTGCATCCCGTGAGTTTCATTTTATTGTGTTGTCATCTTCATTTATCTCAAGATATTTACTGATTTCCCTTGTAATTTCTTCTTTGACCCATTTAATTGTTTGAGTGTTTTGTTTAACTTCCATATATTTGTGCATTTTTGAATTCTTCTCTTACTGAACTCTAACTTCATTCCACTGTGGTCAGAGAAGATTCTTTGTATAATTTAAATCTTTTAAATTTTATTGAGACTTGTTTAATGACTTAACATGTGATTGTACCTGGAGAATGATCCATGTGCACTTGAGAAGATAATATGTAATCTGCTATTTTGGGTTGCAGTGTTCTCTATATGTCTGCTAGGTCTAGTTTATTTATCATATTGTTCAACTTCTCTGTTTTCTTGTTGAACTTCTGTCTAGATGTTTCATCCACTTGGGAACTTGGCGTATTGAGTCTCCTATTATTGTACTGGGACCTATTTCTTCCTTCAGTTTTGCCAATATTTGCCCCTTATATTTAAGGACTGTATAATTAGGTGCATAAGTGTTTATGATTATTATTTATTCTTTGTGGATTTATCCTTTTATTAACATACATAATTATCCCTTCCACATTGTGACTTTCTGCATTGTGGTTTTGATATGTCATGGGCTGGCATAAGAAACAACGACTGCAAAACATTTGCATAAACCATGAGATTTCACGTCTCTCTCGCATAGAAAGTGCAGCATTCTTTTGGGTACAGGATTGTTATAAAAAAGGCATTCCAATAGACTCTAGCATCATATGAGAAAATGCTAAGTTCTTTTATGCTTCTGTTTTGGTTGCTTTGCCAAAGCTTCCGAAATGCAATATACCAGAAATGGATCAGCATTTTTTTTTTTTTTTTTTGGCACAGGCAGGCTCTGGGAATTGAATCTGGGTCTCTGGCATGGCAGTGAGAATTCTGCCACTGAGCCACCATTGCACCACCCTGGATCAACTTTAATAAAGGGGATTTGTAAAGTTATAAGGTTACAATTCTAAGGCCTTAAAAATGTCCAAACTAAGGCATCCGGAGAAAGATACCTTGACTCTGAAGACAAGCTGATGTCTGTCACATATGAAGGCATGTGGCTGGCATCTGCTGGTTCTTGTTCCTGGTTCTGTTGCTTCCAGCTTCTGATTCCAGTGGTTATCTCTCTAAGCGTCTGTGGGCCCTCACTTAGCTGCTTTGCAAAACTCTGGGTTTCATCTCTTACCTTAGTATCTCTCAGGACCAGAGATTTCTTCTCTTCAAGCATCTGTGTCCTGGTTTCATATGGCTTCTCTAAACATCTCTGTCAACACTCCAGGGGTCTCCAAATATCTGCATTTGTGCTTTCTCCAAAATGTTTCTCCTTTTAAAGAAATCCAGTAAACAAATCAAGACCCAACCTCAGTGGGTGGGGGTCACGCCTCCATGGAATAATCTAATCAAAAGGCCATACCCACATTTGGGTGTTTCACATCCCCATGAAAACAACCTAATATAAAGATCCCACCCCACAAGATTGGACTAGGATGAAAAAAAACATGGCTTTTCTGGGGTTATATCTCAGTTTCAAATCAGCATATTCCACCCTCTGAACCCCCAAAAGTTATGTTCTTTCCATTTACAAAATACATTCATTCCATCACAATATT
This sequence comes from Myrmecophaga tridactyla, assembly GCA_004026745.1. Lineage (NCBI taxonomy): Eukaryota > Metazoa > Chordata > Mammalia > Pilosa > Myrmecophagidae > Myrmecophaga > Myrmecophaga tridactyla. Next base: position 3,097 of record PVIY010016088.1, on the reverse strand, counting down.
GCAAAAGCCTTAAACCATTTCAGTAACAATTTCAAATATAATACCAAGTCAAAAACAGTACAAAATCGCATCAAGTCACTTATAGTCATGTTCTGTCCTAAGGAAGAATTCTCTGGTTGTGGGCCTGTGAAGCTTAGAACAAGTTTATGCTTCCAGTATACAAAGGAGGGACAGTCATAGGATAAAATTCCCATTGCCATAGTGAGGAATCGAAAGGAAAACATGGGTCAAAGGTCCCAAACAGTTCCTAAAACCTGCATGACAAACTCCATTAGATTTCAAAGTCTGAAAGTCATTTATCATCCTTGGGACTTGGGAGAACAGCTGTCCCACCCTTCCAAAGGCTTATGCAGTGGCCCTGTATTATCGAAGCACTAGGATAAGGGTTGCAACACTGAGGAACTTTTGGGAGACCATCTTTTCCTCAGCTCTACACTCTCCAAGCATCGGGGCAGCACCTGGACTTTCTTCCATCTCCAGTTCACATGCTCAACCCCCTCAGAACAATGGAGCGGCAACAAAGTTCCCCCAAATCCCAAATGAAAAATATGCTCCAGCCTCCCTGAGGCCTGGGGCACCAAAACTTCCTGAACGTTGAGGCAGAAGACCAGCTCACTGCCTTTGGGGCCAACTCACCCTTTCTCCACACGCATGGGTGGATCTGCTCTCCTGGCCCGAGATTTCATGGCTTCAGACCTTGGCTTCCATGGTTCTGCTTTTGACACCATTTTTCCTTCAACCTTTCCCTTTTCTGTCCCTTTTAGTGCAGGCTGGCAGTAGTTCTGTTTATACAGATCTCACAATTTTTTTTAATTTAGCATGTAGCATACGGGGATCAAAGCCATCAGACAATAGGACCTTCCACATATCCTTTCTGGATAACTCCATCTCCAATCCTCACTTGTCCTGTTTTGGCTGAATGCTTCCATGTTTGGTTAAATCCTCACATGGGGCACTAGCCTCTGGGGTCTCACTTTCTGGACACCCAGGATTTTTCAGATCATCAATTTCTGTTTTCTGGGTATGCCAGAGCTCATTTCTCAGTTTATCCCTTTCCTGTCACATTTTATTATAAGCCTCAAGAAGAAACCAGGCTGCCCTTTCCACATTTATTTTGGAAATTTCCTCTGTTAAGTATCTCAGCTCATTGCTTTTAAATTCTCCTTTCCATCCAACACCAGTACTCAATTTCCCCAAATCCTCTACCACTTTAAAACAAGGGTCACTTTTCTTCTAGTTTGCCATGACACATTCATCATTCTAAAATCTCATTAGAAGTACCTTCAGCATCCATATTTATACCAACAATCTACAATCTCTTCAAAGCAATCCAGTCTTTTCCTATTCACCTCCTTACAATTCTTCCAAAAACTTCCCCTTATCCATGTAAAAAATCATTCCAGCATTTTTGGTATTTGAAAATCACAGCACCCCACTTCTCTGGCACCAAAATCTGTTTTGGTTTGCTAAAACTGCTGGAATGTAATATACCAGAAGTAGATCATCTTTTTTTTTTTTTTTTTGGATTAGCTATATAAAGGAGATTTATGAAGTTACAAGATTACAGTTCTAAGGTCTTAAAAATGTTCTAAACTAAGGCATCCAGATAAAAATACCTTGACTCTGAAGAAAGGCTGATGTCTGTCACATGGAAGTCATGTGGCTGGTATCTGCTGGCCCTTGTTCCTGGTTCTGTTGCTTCCAGCTTCTAATTCCAATGGCTTCCTCTCTAAGCATCTGTGGGCCCTCACTTAGGTGCTCTGGGGCAAAACTCTGGATTTAATCTCTTAGCTTAGCTTCTCCTGGGTCTGGAGATTTCTCTTCAAGTATCTGTGTCCTGGTTTCATATGTTTCTCTAAACATCTTTGTTGGCACTCCGAGCATCTCCAAATATTGGCATCTGAGCTTTCTCAGATTAGTTTCTGAACTAATCAAGATCTACCTTCAGTGGGTGAGGGTCACACCTCCATGGAAATAATCTAATCAGAAGGTCACGCCCACATTTGGATGTGTCACATCTCCATGGAAACTAATCAAAAGATCCCACCCTACAATATTGGTTTGGGATTAAAAGAATATTGCTGCTGTGGACAGGGAGCAGCCAACCCACTGAGCACTGCATCCTTGAGCTGCTAGAGGTCAAGGGGTGCAGGACTGAGAAAGAAGGAGCCTCAGATACGCTACCTGCTGGCGAGAATGGGTAAGTGCAGGCATGCTAACTCCCTATCTGCCTTTGTTTTTATTTTTCCTTAATATTCCTTTTTTCTTACCCTTTTTATGATATATTCTTTCTATACATTTTTATTAGTAGCATAATTGTCTTTTCATTATTTTTATTTTTATAGATATTTTATATTTTTATTGATTATTTTTATGTCTTATTTCATATATTATTTTTTATTCCATTTCATTTATTATTATTATTTTCTTAAATTTCCTCTCCCTTTGGTGGGCACCAATCTAACTTCATTCCCAGTATATCTTGGGGTGCCTCCTTTTTATTCTGGGCCTACTAGTGTTGAGGTGTGGGTTCTAGTCTGCTAGCTGTCAGAAGACAATATACCAGAAATGGAATGGATTTTAAAAAGGGGAATTTAATAAGTTGGTAGTTTTTTTTATAGTTCTAAAGCTGTGAAAATATCCATATTAAAGCAAGGATATGGAAATGTCCAATCGAAGGCATCCAAGGAAAGATACCTTGGTTTAAGAACGTCAGTGAAGTTCAGGGTTTCTCTCTTGACTGGAAAGGCACATGGTGAATATGGTGACATCACTAGCTTTCTCTCAAGACTTCTTGTTTCATGAAGTCTTGAGAGAAAGACTCAGGGGCATTTTCCTTCTTCATCTCCAAAGGTCTCTGGCTGCATGGGCTCTCGTGGTTCTTGTGACTCTGTTGTTCTTTCCAAAAAATGTTTCCTCTTTTAAAGATTTTCAGTGAAGTATCAAGACCCACCTGGAATGGGTGAGTCACATCTCCATCTAATCATTGTTAATACCCACAATTGGATGAGTCACATCTCCATAGAGATAATCTAATCCCCAACCTATAGGACTGAATAGGGATTAAAAGAAACAGTTGCTTCCATCAGGATTAAAA